>JYJE01001895.1:217-15908 GCA_000983655.1 Zymoseptoria brevis
TAGTCTCTCCTTCGCTATCTTATTTTATATAGGAGTTCGGATTAGTAAGGTAAGCGGTAAGGTAAGCGGTAAGGTAAGCGGTAAGGTAAGTAGTAAGGTTGTTAGTAAGGTCGTCGGTAAGGTCGTCGGTAAGGTCGTTAGTAAGGTAATAGGTAAGGTAATAGGTAAGGTAATAGGGGTCTTAAAAGTCTCGAATCTTAATAATACTACTAAGAGGTTAGCGTTTTATAAGGTTAATCGTAATGTTAGGGATAATATACCTATTAACTATCTATAGGGGTCGGTAGTAAGGTAGATAGAAGGAAAGTAGAAGGAACGGTAGAATAAGGAAAGAGCTAAATTCTCGAATCCGCGCTAGTAGTCTTAGTATACTGTAGAATACGCACTGGTTTGACATATTCGTAGTGAAACCTAGCGCCTGACCTTACGGATGACATTAAGGAATCGAGTCCGCAGCTACCCCGCACAGCTCGGCTTATAGTTCCGCTTTTGGCAATGTGAGCCGTAGTTTAGCGCTGTGAGCCGAGATATTAGCGCTGTGAGGTCAGCAGGGCCCTGATTATTACATGCATAAGATATCATCAAGGATTGCTTGCCTGGAAGCAGCAGTGAAGGCTACCTAGGTAGTTCTAAGGTACATCGAGTGTGACTTCTGCGTGTGACCGAATGACGAAGGACCAACCACCTTGATTTCCCTTCAAATAGCCTTGAAATAGCCTTGAAATAGCCTTGAAATAGACCCACCCCCAAATCAACTCAGCCACACGCTCGGCTCGGTCCAACCCATGTGCGCACTAACCCATGGCCTTAGTCGACCGACCATCTCCCCCTCCTCCACACTCTGCCGACATCTTGCCCACGCGACACACAATAGCAACGACAACACCATGACCTAGGCCTCCCTCTTCTTCGTCCTCCTCCTCCTCCTCCTCCTCACGACAATCATGGCATACGACCAAGGCGCCTCCTACGAACCGCCTCGCAGACACTACTACCAAGCGCCGCCCTCGAACCCAGCCTTGACCGCACCGCAGAACGAGTACGCCGACTACGCCAGTTCGCCGTATGATGACTACCAGCAGGGTGGATATGGCGGTGGACCTCAGGACTACCATCAGCCTTATAACGGTGGTTATGATGGCTATGGCCATGGTATGAATCATGCGCAAGAACCGGTGTACCACGAGTCGCAGCATGGAGGGTATGACCGAGGATACCAACAGCAAGAGCCGGATCGCTCGTATGATCCGAGGTATCAGCCGAGGGCGCAGAGAGGTCCTCCGCCCGTTCAGGCGCAAAGAGGACCGCCGCCAGCACAAGTGCAGCGAGGACCTCCACCGCCGCAAGTACAAAGAGGGCCACCGCCCCCTCAAGCGCAAAGAGGACCGCCTCCTCCTCAGGCTCAACGAGGACCGCCTCCACCGCAAGCGCAACCTGTATACCACCCGGATCCTCGCGACCAGCCTCGCCAGAATGGCTACCCACAACAGCAGAATGGACACCAGCAACAGCAGAATGGCCATCCACAACAGCAGAACGGATACCCAC
This sequence comes from Zymoseptoria brevis, assembly GCA_000983655.1. Classification (NCBI taxonomy): domain Eukaryota; kingdom Fungi; phylum Ascomycota; class Dothideomycetes; order Mycosphaerellales; family Mycosphaerellaceae; genus Zymoseptoria; species Zymoseptoria brevis. Next base: position 1,766 of record JYJE01001895.1, read on the forward strand.
CACAGCAGAACGGATACCCACCACAGCAGAACGGATACCCACCACAGCAGAACGGATACCCACCACAGCAGAACGGACATCCACAACAGAGACCGAGAGACCAGTATGAAGAGCCACAACATGCGGCGCGCGCTCTTCCGCCTCAAAGAGTCGATGCCATGGCAGAGTGGAAGGCGAGAGAGAAGGAAAAGTTTGCCAAGCGCAATCTGACACCTCAAGCGATGCCGCTGGACAATGCATTTCCCACATTTCCCAAGAAGCATGAGGACAAGTCGGGGGAAACAGCGTCACGCGGGAGTCCGGAGAAGAGTCGGATGGAACCATTTGTCGACTCGAGACCACAGGAGAACGGCCACCGAGAAGAGCAGCGTGCTTCCGCTCAAAACGGCAGGCCACCGATCGAGCGGGCCGATTCGGCTCCTGATGCGAACTATGAACGGCAGAGTGGTGCACAGCGACACTATCAAGAAGAAAGGCCCTTTAGTGAACCTGAGCTTGAGCATGCCGTTCATGAACAGTATCCTGCTCAGTGGCCTATGGTAGAGTCGCAAACACCACCGCAGCAACAGCCAGCAGCGAGATCTCCGCAAGACCAGCAATATCAGCAAAGGAAACCCGTCAATGGGAATAGTGGCAGCCCAACAAAACCGGCGCAAAACCTGACCGTCGACACAAGACGACAACCTGGATATGGAGAACACCAACCGTTGAGCGCGGGTATCATTCCTCCTCGTCCCTCAACCTCACACGCACAAAGAGCACGAGCCGATTCATACACGCAAGACAACATCTCTCCTCAGAGCGCCAAGCCATGGTCGCCAAATGATGTAACAAAACGATCCCACACCATCAGTGCCATCTACGACGACTACGCTGCAGTGCCCCACGAGCACGACCCAATGCCTCAAATGCCGGATCAGTACAACAGACAGCCTGCGAATCGAACCGAGGAGATTGAGTCTGAAATGCCCGACTTTGACAGCGCCGCGCCTGGACAGACTTCGCTGGCCCAGAAGAGGACAGAAGGTCAAGATCGACGGCCGGCCGATGTCATGCAATCGACAGTATCTCTACCCTTGCCTGGTGTGAGGAATGCACCTCCGCCATCTCAAACTCCCCAGTCCCGTTCTGCTTATGATTTGGGTCATCATCAACAACCGGCATATGATCAATCTGGGAGGCCATCGCCAGGTCCCGGTCCACCTCAGCCTCGAGGTCCTCCCCAGCGAGGCGCAACAGATCCGTACGCGAATAGTCTTTCGACGCAGCAGGGACAGGGATCTCCGTACGATATGCCATATCGAGGACCGCCACCTCAAGCGGCAGATCAAGGTTATGGACGAGGTGGACCGATGCCCCCACGAGCTCCTTTTGCGCATGAGCCGCCTGTGAGAAGATCTCTTGACGATGGAAGGCAGGGTCCAAGACGGCAGGTTCCTCCTCCTGGTCCGCAACGTTTTGATCAGTATGGTCGTCCTTTGAGACCTCCTCCTGGCGGGATGCCTCCTGGTGGGATGCCCCCTGGCGGGATGCCTCCTGGTGGGATGCCCCCTGGCGGGATGCCTCCTGGCGGGATGCCTCCTGGTGGAATGCCTCGTCCCGATATGGACCGATCACAGACGAGTCCTGGTGGATGGGATGGGCGAGGTCCAGGAAGTGCGCCGCCGCTGAGACAAGGAATGAGGCCACCTCCAGGCGGTCCAGGCGGTCCAGGAGGCCCTCCGAATGGCGCTCCTCTAACGAAGATGCGATCCGCTGACAGTCCCTCCACACCTACCAACCCTGATGCACTACCTTCACATCCCGTACCAGTCCGACCTGGCTTGATGGGTCCACAAGGGGGAGGCCCGCCACCCAAACCTCCCCCAGTCAGAAACTACAACGGCGCACCACAATCCTCACAACCACCCCCCACACCTACATCAACCGCACCTCTTTCTCACCAACGCGGCCCTTCAATCGACACTCCCCGACCCGTCACCCACGCCGAATTAGACCAACTCCGCGCCTCCGCCGACTCCACCAACTCCCCTAAAATCGGCCTCCTCCTCGTCAAAAAACTCGTCGAAGCAGCCTCGGTCCTCGCCAACGAAGGTGGCCGCGCCGACCGCGCCACCACCATCAAAAATGCCGAACGCTACACCCTCGACGCCCACAAACGGCTCAAAAAGCTCGTCGCAGGCCAATACCCCGAAGCCCAATTCTACCTCGCCGACGCCTACGGCTGCGGCCTCCTCGGCCTCGAACCCGACACCAAAGAAGCCTTCAAACTCTACCAAGCCGCCGCCAAAGCCGGCCACCCCCAAGCCGCCTATCGCACCGCCGTGTGCTGCGAAATCGGCGCCGAGGAAGGCGGAGGAACATCTCGCGACTACCCTAAAGCTGTACAATGGTACCGTCGCGCCGCCGCTTTGGGAGACCCCGCAGCCATGTACAAACTCGGCGCGATCTTGTTGAAATCCCTCCTCGGGCAACAACGCAACGTCGCCGAAGCCGTCACCTGGCTGAAACGCGGCGCCGAACGCGCCGACGCCGAACACCCCCACGCCCTCCACGAACTCGCCACCCTCTACGAGTCCGCCAACACCGACCCCGAAGTCCGCGCCAAAGTCTTGCCCGACGACACCCACGCTCGGGATCTCTACCTCCGCGCCGGCTCTCTCGGGTATAAATTCAGTCAATTCCGTCTCGGCCAGGCGTTTGAATACGGCACCTTGGGACTCCCCATCGACAATCGACAGAGTATTAGTTGGTATACCAAAGCCGCCGCGCAAGGGGAACATAAAGCGGAACTCGCGCTGAGTGGGTGGTATCTCACGGGCGCGGAGGGGGTGTTGGAACATTCGGAACAGGAAGCGTATTTGTGGGCGAGGAAGGCGGCGGTGTCGGAGCCGCCGTTGCCGAAGGCGATGTTTGCTATGGGCTATTTCAAGGAGAATGGGATTGGGTGCGAGAGGAGTAGTGAGGAGGGGAGGAAGTGGTATGGACGGGCGGCTTGTAAGTGACATCCTTGTCTTGAGGTGGATGGGTGGTGAGGGTTTATGGGTTGATTGCTAATGAGGTGTGTTGCAGCGCATAAATTCCCAAAGGCGATTGAACGATTGGAGGAATTGAAGAGGAGTGGGGGTAAGAATGCGCCGCCTGCGAGGCCGGTGAATGGGAAGTTGAGTAGGAAGGAGGGGAAGAGGGATCAGAAGAGGGATGAGGAGAATTGTAGCGTCATGTGAGGGTATGATGTACAAGCACCAACAGAATCTCGACGTTGTCATCGAGGTGGACTTGCTCGGGAACTATACTGCGCACTAATATGAAGGAGATCTATTACTAGGCACCACTACCTCGCGCATGGTCATTCACTTAGTTTCCGCTACCAAGAGATTTCTCTCTTGTAAGACGATATTTCACATGCAAGTCTTGGCCTTTGGCCCCCAAACTCAAGTTCCCTCGCGCGACAGCCGGCAGCCGTTTTCGTACCGTCCCGAGAGCCGCACAAGACGCGTGCTTCATCACCTTTGACTTCGACTTTCTTGACAAAAACCATCAACTTCACTTTCACTTCTTTCCATTGCGTCTTGTGCCGCAGAATCCTGCGCTTCATACAAAAAGTCACTCTTTTGCCCCAGTCCTCGTCCGGACTTTCCACCAACCTCATCCCCGACACGCACCCTTCCCTCCAACACCACCACCTCCCACCACAACACAACACCACAACAATGTTCCCACCCCGGCCCCCTCGCGCAGGCGTCCAAATCCACGCCGTGCCCGACTCCGAACGCGCCACCGACCCCACCGGCCGCAAACTCCCCTGGGGCTACGATTACTCCACCGCTCCAGCGCCAGCCACCTCCACCACCTCCTCCAAACCGCGGGACCCACCTCTCGAACGCGGTCCTTTCGGTCGATCTATGCGTAGAAGCCGCTCGGGGTTGAGTAGGAGTCGGTCAAAGACGGCGGAACCTAGGAGGGAAGAGGATAGGCAACGGGCGGAGAATTTGGTGTTTGAGGATAATGTTTTTGGGGCGTTGAAGAAGGTTGGAGGGAGTGGGGGGAAAGAGGAGGGGGAGGGAGGAGGGGAGGAGGGGGTTGTGAAGAGTGTGGGTGTAAATGTAGGTGCGGCGGACGCGGAAGCTGAGCCGACGGAGGTGTTCCTGTATGGATTCGGAGCGGACACACAATGGGCTGCCATCGACTTTTACGAACGCGTATCCACCGGCACCGTGCTGGAGGATTATCCGCGTACATCTTCCGGCGCACCTCATACTGCGAGACGGATGGGTGGGAGCTTGAGCAGAGCAGCCATGCGCAAGAAGAATAAATTCGCGGGCGGAGAACACTGGATTAAAGTCACCTTCTCCTCCCGCGAAGGGGCGGAATTGGCGGTCGCGAGGTCCCCGCATACCATCAAGGGGTATCTGGTGTACTGTGAGCCTTGGACGGGGAGAGGCCCGCAGAGGGATGAGGCTGTTGTGGCGACGATGGCCGGGGCGCAGATTACGAGTGATGTGTTGCCGGTGAGCTTTTCTACGGAGGATCCTTTTGCGAGGAGGGCGGGTGAAGAGGATGGGAGTCCGCAGAGTTCGAATACGGCGAGTTCGGCTACCGCGAGGATGGAGGGGAGTGAGATGCAGCAGGTTGGGAAGAGTAGGCCGCCTTGGGGAGGGAGCTGGGGTGGAAGTGGATTGCGGAATACACAGGACTCACCGGCTACATCCTCCACACTGCAACAAGGCTCGTCCTCGACGGCATCCGCTCTAGACCGCCAATCCCGCGCTCCAGTTCAACGCCTCACCACCGCCGCCCCTTCCTCCTCCACCCCGATGACACCCCGCCGCTCCCGCATCGAAGGCGCCACGAGAGCGACTGTGTTACCGATGGAAATGGCTCTCGCGCCGAAGGCTCCAAAGGCGAGTCGGAGTTCGTGGTTGGGAGCGGGGGAGGTGTTGGGTAGTGTTGTGCCGAGAATGGAGGATGGAGTTACGTTTGATTGGGAGAGGGCGGGGTGGTATTGGAGGGTTGTTTGGCTTTGTGATCGGTGGTTGGGGACGGAGTTTTTGGGTGGTGGTGGAGCGGACTGAGATGGTTATGGGAATGGAGACTCAGTATGGGGTGAAGACGCAGTATGGAGTGAAGACGCAGTATGGGGTGAAGAAACTCTGCCACGTTGACGCCGTCGTATCAGCGGATGAGATTGTGGAGCGATCTGGCATGGTGTTGAATCGCGATTACGGCAAGACTTTGGCAGAGTTGTGGATTATGCCTACATGATGCGTTGACCAAAACGGGCTCGAAAGAGAGCCGATGCGGATATTGTCCCATTCGATCATGGACCACTACTGCAGGATATTGGGGTGTACGAAAAGACATGTGCACAGAGCATGCATTACTGAATGAACAGCTTCTTACTACTCTACCACTCGGAAGGGGACCAGAAATGGAATGTCAATTCAGGAACATCGACTAAGACGGGACGCAAATGTGGAACACGCAGGAAATTCCACCTGCGCTTCGCCTCCAGCACGATGAGGCTGCGCGACCTGGGTCGAGGGTCTGACGAATCGGATCTGCGCGAGAAGTGGACAGGAAGGCTGGTCTAACTGATACGGATTATTCACAAGCTGCGTTTCTATTTCATTCTTGCATCCTCCTTCTTTTCCTTTCTATTCACATTCCGGCATGGTATCATAAAAAAAGCATTCTTTTTGGCCGTCAGACTAAGCTACTGGAATGGAGGCGTGTCTCTCGCCCTGTCACATTGCTGCGTTGGCATCACAGTCTGTCCGATTTTTTGTTTTTGTCTTGCTGATTTGCTCAAGTGCAGTGCAGCTCGCCGTTGGCGTGGGTATGGCAGTTCTGTTTGAGGACACAGGTCAGTTGAATGTTCAATGAAAGCCTGGAGGAGACATGGACTGACCTCGCCACCAGCAGCCGGCGCTTCGGATGTCGCTGCGGGCTCGGCGGTCGTTGCGTCGGAGCAATGTATCGAGCCGTCGGAGTGGGTGTGGCAGTCCTGCGATGGTCGTGAGTACATCTGCGTACGAACCGGATCAAGACGGGACATCAACCCACCTGTCCAGCCGGCGCATCCGTCACCGTCGCAGCAGCAGGAGCCATCGAGGTCGTTGTCGTCGCTGCCGCAGCAGCGCCATGTCCTCCAGCACCCTCCATCTCCTCCTCCGTAACCGGCGCATTCGAACCCGGACACCCAACCCCCGGATAAATCACATCGTAAGCATACGCCTCCAACGCGAAAAACTGTAGTCCATCCGAGTCGTGCGTGGAATTCGGACTCCCCTCTTTCGCGGCCATGACGATTCCAGCCCATCCTTCCGCGTAGTGGTCGATGTAGCCATTGCCGCCGTACGCGGGCATGTGGTACAGGCGGTGGATGAGGTCGGAACCCCAGTAGAGAGTCCGGGAGCCGGTGCGGACGTCGTAGCCTTGGGAACAGATTTGCGCGAGGTGTTGCCGGGAGGTGTAGGAGAGGGGACAGATTACTGTTTCGTGCGTGCCGTTGGGGCCGCGGTAGTGGCCGGCCCATTCATCTACCAATCCCGACATGTCAGCGGATGCGAGTCAAGTCGGTGAGAGGGACGGGCAGGAGGACGACGAAGGGTGCATGGGGAAGGGTGCATGGGGGAAGGCATCATACCAGGAAACGCCGCACAATTCCCATCCGGATCATCACACCTGAACAACGCTCCCGCGCGATCTCCATTGATGACGATGTCGTACGCGCCCGCGGCTTCAAAGGGAGGGGAGTTGCCGAAGTATTTGCGGTAGACTTCGGAGTTGTTGCCCCAGCGGTTGATGTGGGCTTTGGCGTGGGTGGCGAGAGCGACGGCTTCGTCGAGGCCCTGTTGGAGTTGGAGACGTTCGGAGGAGTTGCAGGAAGGGTGGATTTGCCATTCGTTGACGGCGCCGGCATCCCAGGGCGCGGCTTGGAGGACTTCGAAGGGAGCTTGGCGGGTTTCGAGGGTGTTGAGTGCTGGGAGGACGGCGGCGGAGGCGCCGATGGCGGTGAGGAGGAGGGAAGTCAGCATTTCAAGTGTGTGAATGGGTTCAAGGAAGAGAGAGGTGATCGGTGTTTGGTGGAGGGGGAATGCCGGAAAAGAGAAGGTGGAGACGGGTTCTTATACCAACGCAGCCTGGGTGTTGTGCTCGGGCTGCTGCTCAGCGATGATCGTCATGCTGCCATTTCAAGACCGCAGTGGCCTTTTCCCACGCATCGATCGTCTTGGCCAAGCCCCAACATCCATCATGGTTGCCCACGCTTCTGCCGGTCCTTTTTCCGGTCGACTTCCTCATGCGGTAGACAAGTGAGGTCGAACTTCTCCACTTACGAAGTCCTAGCGTGGAGACCCATGATCGCCAAGCATACCAAGGCGATGGAAAAACCTGGTATCCATCAAGGTGCTCTTCAATACATCTGCGGTCCATGCAGGTTCATGCAACAGCGGGTGGCAGAATGTTCTACGGTGGCGGCGTTGAGGCTGGGCATAGTTCGGAGTTGCCCGATTTTGTGCATGTCGCAACACCATGTGGGATACACCTTGCTGGCTGGGCTGAAGCCATACCGAGGGATCTGTATGCCGTTCGTCATCCCACGTGGGATGAGGCTCGTTCGCATGGCAAGGGGGGACCGGTTCTCGGGCGGATTTCTTCGTGGCAGACCGCTGAGGAGCCATGCCGTTGGGGTTCCGCTTGCATAATTGTGCGCATCGGCGGCTCCGAACGGCCGGGAACGACTTTCGGTTATTTCTGTGGACCGCATTGATGGTCTTGTCGTCGATCTCAAGCGGGGAGTCCAGTTCTTGCATCTATACTGCAACGATCGTTGACAGCTCGACGTTGGCAGACCATGAACTCACCCAGATCTGACGATTGCTCCTACACGCCAAACATACCAGTACGCCCAAGGCATCGATCCATCACCGTCAGAAAGCGAAGATTCAGCACTAACAAAATCGTGGGCAGTGCTATGAGATCCAAGACATGAAGTCCACTTCGCCAAGGAAGTCTTGGACACCTTGATGGAACTTCACTCACCGCTTCGAGACATCACTCCGGCTCACTTAACATTCTAGAAGCCATCTTCCGACGTCCGGCCCAATGAGGTCTCCCACTCGGATCGACTTACCTCACGCGAACCCCACGCCGTTGCTATTGGAACCTCATCGGTCCTCCATCGGCCGTAGCCAAGACTTCATCGCGGGACATCAAGGTGTTGCTTGTCCTCTGGGCACACTGATCCTACGGGCTCAGCATGAACAAGCAGCCAAGCTTAGTGGGATGCGACTAAGTGTGCAAGGCGTGGAGACCATGATGAGGGCGGGATGGTGTAGGGCCGAAAAATGTCCGTTCTCATGTCGTTGATATAGCCTTCTTCTGGAGGACTTCTTCACTGCCCGGACTATCCCTATCACAACGACCAAGATGCTTCGAATTACACTTACCCTCGTGGCTTTTGCCTTGACCGGCGCATATGCCCAAACGTCTTCACCAGCACGGACAACATACACCGGCTGCAGTACAGAAACGATCGATGGACAGGCGATCTATGGTTGCTTTGGACCAAATGGCTCGAGGACGCCGTTCTCGACGATAGCTCTGTCGACTCCAGCAATGACTGCCCCTTCAGTATCTGCAACTGCGACTGCGACTGGTCAGACGACAGCTGTAACAAGTTGCACGGCTCTGGCGACGGACGACGTGCAGTGCGTGAACGGCGCGGGATCGACTGTCCGGGTTGAGTACACTCCCACAGCAACGGAGGATGCGCCTGCACAATTCACCGGCTGTCATGAGCATGATGGCGAAGGCTTGTACGTATTGTGAGCCTCAGTGTTGTTGGGATCCCCAAGACTGACTTTGCAAGGTTCTGCTTCTCACCCGATGGCGAAGATGTCGCGGTTGTGGCTCTGGGCCAGACGACAGCTGTTACGAGCTGCAGTGCAACAGCGACGAACGATGTTCGATGTGTTAACGGCGCTGGTTCGACGGTCCATGTCATGCATACGCCGACTGCGACGGAAGATGTGCCCGCGCAATACACTGGCTGCCACTCGCACGGCGCAGATGAGACGTGAGCATCACTTTGAACATGAATGCCACAGCTCTCTCATTAACGCATACTAGATTCTGCTTCTCGCCCGAGGGTGAAGACGTCGCTGTGGTGGCTCTCAATGCAGGATCTTCCTCATCCTCCTCTTCGGGCTCATCGGAACGATCTTGCCATTTCCACGGCCCTGTTGAGTATGTCATCTTCCCACACTGACCTGTACTTCACATCCACTGACATCTACACAGACACTGTGTCGGCGGTGATGAATCCGAAGCAGAAGAAGCCCTCGACTGCGGCATGTCGGACTACTCCTACAACATCCCTCTACGAGTCGGCATGATCTTCGTCGTCTTGGTCACGAGTGGTATTGGAGTCTACGCTCCCATGGTCATTTCGAAACTTCCGCTTGGTGGTAAGACGATCGGCAACGCACTGCAGATGTTGAAGCAGTTCGGTACTGGTATCATTATCAGCACTGCCTTCATTCATGTAAGATCGTCTTCCGGCCTCGTTAATATATCCATTGCTCACCATTCTCTCAGCTCTACTCTCACGCCGAGCTATACCTCTCAAACCAATGCATCCGCTGGCCAGTCTACTACGAAGGAACAACCTCCGCTATCGTCATGGCCGGTCTCTTCATCTCCTTCCTAATCGACTTCATCGCCCATCGCTACGTCGGATCCCGCACCCGTTCTGCATCCACGTCAAAACCCGATGGGGCTTCCGCTACCTCTTCCACCGAGTCACCTTCCCACGATGCAAAGGCCGCCGCTCAGCAACCTCCCAACAACCCTTTACTCATGTTCGACCACCACAGCCACGGAAACGGCGGCTCCCCAGACAACGACAAACTCTCCGTCACCCTAATGGAAGTCGGGATCGTCTTCCACTCCATCCTCATCGGCCTCACCCTCTCCGTCACCCCCGACCAAGCCTTCCGCACCCTCTTGGTCGTCATCATCTTCCACCAATTCTTCGAAGGTCTCGCCTTGGGAGCACGCATCTCTCTCCTTCCAAACACCTCCATATTTCCGAGGAAGTTCCTCATGGCGGGGGCGTTCACGCTCATCACGCCGATCGGCATGGCGATTGGTTTGGGCGTGGTGAAGTCTTTCAACGGCAACGATCCGAGTACGATGATCTCCTTTGGTACGCTGAACGCTTTGTCCGCGGGAATTCTGATCTGGGTGGGTGTGGTGGACATGTGGGCGAGGGACTGGGTGATTGAGGGAGGGGAGATGTTGAAGACGAGTACGGTAAGGACCGCGGTGGCGATGGTGTTTTTTGTGAGTGGGTTGGTGTTGATGAGTGTGTTGGGCAAATGGGCGTAGATGTTGCGATGGATGAGGTAGGTAGGGAAATAAGTAGCAGGATAGAAGTGATAGATGATGGCAATGACTTTTACGACTTCGCACCATGATTCCCTTTCGGGACGGACTGTGGCATTGCTCGAGAAGATTGCTTTTGTTCAATGTCCCATATAACCTGTGCGTACGACATACTTTGTCCGGTGTCACATCTCGGAACTCTTCGAACGATGTAAGGTAGGCAAAGGAGAGGGGGTTGGTTGATGTATTTCTCATTGTGCCTCAGGCATGACATATGCTGAGTCAGCAGAGAGGAGGGAGGCGGGAGGAGAGAACTTCCATTAACAGACATCCATCGCGCACCTTCCCGCCCTTTCGTCTCCTTCATACACCATATCATACACACTCGCACCTTGTCAACGTCGACTCAGACAGGGACAACAGTTGCTCGAGAGAGGTCGCACCAAGATGACGAGAACAACGCAGAGCAGCGCCAAGTCAGCAAGCGAAGTGCATTGTCGATCTTCTCGCTGGGACGGACCTTGGCAAGGCGGAGCAGGATAATGTCTCGAGGGACCATGAGGGTATTGCGGAATCAGTAACGAGACGAAGAGGGTAGCTGTAATGGCGATGCAGCTCAGAAGTCTATCTCCACAGATCCAGACTTAAAACCAGGTAGACGACCAGACGATGCCAGCGGAACGAAGCTAAGCAGCATGCAAGCTGTATGCAGTGCGGACTTCATGTGTACACCATTTCAGGTGGGGATCGACACTGCGACCAAGGCCGTGATCGGCTGTCTATTAATCCTACGTAGTAGCGGGTACTTCTGATGAAGACGTTTGCCTTTCCTCGCGTTGTCGAGTTGAGCATTATTATCAAATTACTAAAGCCTAGTCTTCTGCTACGAGGGTCACGAGTCGACACGCTCTCTACCCCAAAAGATCGGCACGATGTCCACCGCCGACGAGAAAGCAATCCAAGCTCCCTCAGCATCCATCCTTAGCACTGATGCCGAAGGACTGCAAGACCGACATCTCGAGAAGCGTATCCTTCGAAAGATCGATCTACGTCTTTTGCCGATTCTGGGAGCGCTGTACACCATCAGTCTGATTGACAGGAACAACATTTCCGTGGCGAGGATTTCGGGACTAGATGAGGATCTGGGGTTGGATGTTGGTACTCGAGCGAGTCTGGCGCTGTTGGTAGGTCCTTCCTTCCATCTTGTCTGAACATATTCCACGCTAATTTGAGGCAACAAATCTTCTTCGTCGGCTACGTCCTGCTCGAAATGCCATCCAATGCTCTCATTCGGAAAGTCGGACCAGCGAAGCTCCTCTCCGCGATCGTCGTAGCATGGGGCTTAGTGAGCTTGGGCATCGGCTTCATCCAGACATGGCAGACTTTGGTCGTATTGCGGGCATTACTGGGTTTGCTTGAAGCAGTATGATCTTCGATCCATGACCATATGCCGCATGAACTGTCAACTGATGAGACTGTAGGGCTTCTACCCAGGCTGCATCTACCTCATCTCCTCCTGGTACAAACGCTACGAACTTCAAAAGCGGCTCTCAGCCTTCTTCGTCACTGCAACCGTTCTCTCCGGCTTCGCCAATATCTTCGCTTTGGGTCTGGTCCAGCTGGAACGAGTATCGTCCTATCGTGGCTGGCGATGGATCTATATTATCGAAGGTTCCATCACTGTCCTGCTTGGGGTGTTGGCATACTTCATCATCGTCGACTTCCCTAGCTCACCGAGGAACACATTCTTGTCTGCGGAGGAGAAGCAGTTCGTCGAGGCAAGGCTGGAAAGCGATCGTGGCGCAGATGATTCGCATGCGAAATTGACAATGAAAGTCGTCCTGAGCACTTGTTCGGACTGGAAGATCTATTCGTTCAGTATGATGTACTTTGCAGGCGCCAGGTAAGCCAAATCACCAAGGTAGTCCGATCACGCTACGACCATCCACTAACTCTCTCCTAGCGGCATCTACGCGTTCGCCCTCTTCCTCCCCATCATCCTCCGCAACAGCCTCGGATTTTCCCGCCCCCTCTCCTTCGTGCTCTCAGCCTTTCCACCCGTCTTCTCCATCCTAGTCGTAATCCCCATTTCCATCCTCGCCGACCGCCTACACACCCGTGGCATTCCCAACATCGTGCAGGGTCTACTCGGCATCCTGGGATTGTGCATGACCGGTTTTCTCAACAACCCTTGGGCACGATACGTGGGAACGTTCTTGGGCTATGCGGGCGCCACGGGCCTGGTTGTGACGAGTATGGCGTGGATGACAAATAATCTGCGAGGAGACGGGAAGAGAGCTGTGGCGACGGCGGTGATGATCAGTGTTAGTGGTATTGGAGGAGTGTATTCGAGTGTTGTGTTTCGGCAGCAGGTGAGTGTCGTTCTCGTGTTGGTCGGATAGTGATTGCTGACTTGCGATAGGATGCGCCGGACTATGTACCTGGACTCATTGCTGTCATGTGCGCGAATGGACTTGCCGTGGCACTTTCCACCATTACTACGGTTGTGTTACGAAGGCAGAATCGTCGTGCTGAGCAAGGAGAGGTCATTCTTGCTGGGTTAGAAGGGTTCAGGTATACTCCGTGAACAAACGAGACGCACGAAGTCTAGAAGTTATCGACCACGTATCATCTAAAGGGCCAAGTGCTCTTCTTCGGCACAGGTTTGCTCAGGTCACCGCCGTCTATAACACGAAGGTATGTCCTTGGCAGGTGTATCATAGGCAAATGGAGAGGGAACAAGAATGAGAAGGTAGGGGATAGCACATGTATTCAATCGGACGATACACAGAAGATTTTGTAGATACGAAATAGACTACCAACACTTTTGGTTGAAGAGCTCACTCTCTCACTCCTTTCTTTCCTCCGATCACCCTTTCACCAACTCGCAGTCTCCGCTTACACAGCAACCGATTTGAGCTTGATGCTCACACAATTGTTATTATCAAAGTATCCCAACTCCTCAGCCGTAGCCGACACTAAACCGTCTTGGTCGATACAGTAGAACAGCGTCGTACGATCCCCATCGCTGTTGCATGTAAGAATATTCTCCGAGTCAATGCTACAAGAGATCTTCTTGACCCCGCCGCTAAGACCAGCATCGTACATGGCCTGCGTCCAGAAAGATGTCTTGCCGTGATTGTAGACGAAAGTTGACTTGGTTTTATCGAGGAAGTCGGTTCCGAGGAAGGAGAATTTGTCTGCAAGCGCGGCTTCGACGTCGGCGAGGATGGACTCTTTGATGCTGAGGAATTTTCCGACGATGCTGCCAACGAGGTTGTCTAGTGGGAATTGGCTGTCGACTTCGAGACGGAGTCTCCGCCATTTGTGGAGTCATCGACTGGTGCTTTCCAAAGCGGAAGTGGCTGTTGTCTCGGCTAGACCTGAAACGTCGCTCGTGCTTGTGAGGTTCTCAACAGGTGATGTAGCTGGCGTCTGAGCAAGTCCGGTGATGTCGGTTGTGCTGGTGAGTGGTGTCTCGGCTGGACCTGGAATCTCTTTCGTGCTTGTGAGATTCTCAAGAGCTGACGTGGCTGCTAGGTCCGACAATGTCGGTTGTGCTGGTGACTGTTGTTTGAGCTGGGCCTGCGACGTCGGTCGTGCTCGTGAGGTTCTCAATCGCTGACGTGGCTGTAGTCTCGATAGGTCCGACGATATTCGTTGAGCTGGTGGACGAAGTAGCAGATGTTTCGCCAGAGTGGTCGATATGACGGCTCATCAGTAAATAGGTCGTCATATGTCATATCATCAG
>JYJE01001897.1:843-64285 GCA_000983655.1 Zymoseptoria brevis
TTAATAGTCCTAGAGATTTTGTAGTCTTAAAAACTATCGACGGCGACACCTAGCTTATTCGCTTAGTAATGTCGTTTATTTGCCCTAAATGATCGAGGTTTAATAGACAATAAAACAGATATACCTGCCGTTGCTGCCCTCGAACACATGTCCGGCTATAAAGGGGTAAATTTACGACTAAAGCGAAATGTCTTATAGTCGCATTATATACTCTTTTATTTGCCCTAAATAAACGAGATTTAATAGACAATAAAACAGATATACCTGCCGTTGCTGCCCTCGAACATTTATCCGGCTATAGAGGGGTTCTTTATAAGTAAGGCGAAATGTCTTTTAGTCCTATCGTATACTGTTTTATTTAGGTTAAATAAAAAGCTTTTTAGGATTAAGAACACGCTGCCGACGAATCTTGCTATTCTAAGTAGATATATATACGACTAAGGCAAGGACGTATAAATCTATTTTATTCGCTTACTAATCTCGTTTATTTAGACCAAATAAACAGCTTTTAAGGGTCGTAGTATAGCGAAATGCCTCTACTGTCGCGTAATTAATATTTAATACTCCGACAGCGAGGTCTTTAGATATCTATTTTATTCGCTTACGAATCTCGTTTATTTAGACTAAATAAACGGCTTTTAAGGGTTATTTGCTAGTAGACCGCCTCTACTGTTGCGTAATTAATTTTCGACGTTTTAACGGCAAGGTCTTAACATATCTATTTTATTCGCTTACTAATCTCGTTTATTTGGACCAAATAAACGGCTTTTAAGGGTTATTTGCTAGTAGACCGCCTCTATTGTCGTAGAATTAACTTCCGACATTTCGACAGTAAGGCCTTAATATATCCATTTTATTCGCTTACTAATCTCGTTTATTTGGACCAAATGAACGGCTTTTAAGGGTTATTTGCTAGCAGACCGCCTCTATTGTTGTAGAATTAACTTCCGACATTTCGACAGTAAGGCCTTTAATATCGTTTTTATTCGACAGTAGAAGGGCTTTATTTAGGGCAAATAAACTAGAGTTTAAAGGACTTTCTATACTTATCCTAAAGCTCGCTGTCCTATATGTTCGAGTCGACAGGACGGTAGGGTTCCTATAAATCTCTTTAAGTCGCTATATATTGTAGTTTATTCGGACCAAATGAACGACATTTGCTAGCTCGAATAGCTATTAGTCGCTAGGGAGAGATTCTCTCGATAGTACGAAATTTAGGGAAAGGGACGCCGCATCGACGTTGTAGGTCGAGTAGGAAAGCCTACAGCTAGGGAACACTGTCTAGTGCCTCTAAACACGGCTTAGTGCGTCTAGACGCCGCCGTAATTAAGCAAACTAGACAGTCGTACGTGCTTAAAGTAGAGTTTCGCACCTTCTAAAACGATGTGCGACATCCCGATGTCTATAAAGCGGAAAGGCCTTTATTTGGGGCAAATGAACTATAATCCGTCAAAAGATTATAGATCTCGCGCATCTAAAGGCAAAGATGGCCTTTATCTGTAGATTGCCGTTTTAACTACAGTTATCTTGGAATGCTGTTTATCTGCGTAGAATAAAGAACATTTACTATAGAAACCTGTTACAAACTCTATTATAAACCGAGGAAACATGTCTTAGATTTAGTAAGCCGGCGACAAGAAGGTAAGATTTACTCTTGTACAGATCTCTTTTATTTAACCTAAATGAAGCAGATTATACGTCGACTAAAAAGCATTTTAAAGATCCTGTAGCTCGTAAAAATATTCCGGCGACGACTTCGAAATGTCTTCCAGTCGGCATAAGAAGCAGTTCATTCAAGGCAAATGAAAGAGATTATGTAAGCGCTAGGGTTGAGAGTTCCCCTCCCGGCAAGCTAAACATAAAATACCCCCTACGATACGACGACGACTATCTGGTAAGGGGACTATGCATATTCATGTTCATTTGCCCTGAATGAACGACATTATACACCGACTGAAAGACATTTCGAAGATCCTATAACCCCAACAAATGTCCGCGGCTGAACTGTGAACAACTCTATCGATCCGCTAGCTGGGCCTCTGCAGGCTGCCGTAACCCACAGAATGACCAGAACTCCCGCGCTAACGGCTATCCAAGCCGCTCACTAGCGCGATAGCGAAGCCGCAGACCGCCTCGCAACTGGTACATTGCCGGCTCTGTTGCATGTTTCTCCTCCCTTTCTGCCTCTCAATGCCCTCTGTCCGAGTTCCTCCGTCTTTCGCTAAGTACGTACGTCGGAAGAAGAGGACAAATACTCTATAGCTGTTCGGCCTACACGCTTACGAGATTCAGAGCTATCGCAACATACCTACACGCGCGGATCGAGAAGTGTAGCGCGTAGTCCACAAGCCTGATTGTTATCGGTGTAGACGGGATTATAAGGAGGGAAGGGCGCAATTAAAGGTACAATATAGTCGACAAATGGGAAAGAAACTCTTTGTCAGTGATCCCTCTGCTCGTGGGTCCTAGATCCGTACATTCTGGTCGAAGCATGCATGCGGTTTGTCCTGTATCGCTCCCTACCATCTCTCCTCGTCCTCGATTAGGCCCCAGCTCCCTCCCATTTATCCCTTTTCCACGGGTACTTGTTACACTAGGCAGGTTCTAACTACGACGGCCGTCGCGAACAGCAGCCCACCGAGGACGTTGAACGTCAGAGTCCGATGATAGTCCCCTAAGAATAACAGAAATCTGTTAGCAGACATTCCATTCCGACCCATCTAGCGGCTCGGCTCTTACCTTCTTTCGTTACACCAAGTGCTACAAAGACAAACAGATTCAACGGCAGCCTCATCCAAGTATACACCTTGGCTCTCACAGAGTCACGAACCCAGTCGCTCTTTAGCTTCCCCATGACGGGAAAGTATATGCCGACAGCCATCTCGAAGAAGATGAAACTTCCAAAGGTGACCAACTCTTGGTGCCAGAGAACAGGGACCAGGAGCGCGCAAGCTGCGCCTGTCAAGACATCCACCAAAAGGCGAACCGGAGCGAAGCCTCTTGCACTTAGAGCCGTAAAGGTCATCGAACCGATCATCATCGCACACATAAAACTGCTAAAGATGAGGCCCAACGGGAGGTCGCCGCCGTAGCCAGATGCATCCCGCGATGACGTGAGCGCCGGCGTCCAGAGGAAGACGAAGACATACATACTGCCCTCGAATACGGCAGTCGTTAGTCCAAGGATCATCAGTCGTAGTCTTTCAGCGGTCGAACTCGGCTCTTCGGTCGGCGCTGCAAAGTCCCGCATCTCTTCCTCCTTGTGGGATCCGCTTAGAGGTCTGGGTTGTCCGTAGTTTTCGTTCCAGTATCTCAGAATCGCCGCAGCTGCCAATATCAAGAGGCATATAGCTAGGACAAATGGTGTAGCTCGCGAGCCGGTGTAGCTAACCATACATTGAGCGATGACTCCAGTAACAATAGCCACGACGCCGCTGAGCGTGCTGCTTGCGCCGAACATGTCGCTAAGCGGAAGTGTCTCGCCAAGATCCCTCGTATTGTGCTCGGTGACCATCCACGCCTCAAACACGGAATAGAGCAAGGTCGAGCTTAGGCCACCGAGCGCCCTACCGAGGAAGAGGATGTACAGGTTGCTACTGCTGGCCATGACAGAGAGACAGGAAAGCGAGGTTGCAGCGCAAAATCCCAGGCATGCAAGTCTTCGTCCATATCGGTCAGCCAGGGCGCCGAGGAAAGACGACGCAATACCAGCTACAACAAACCCGGTCCCGAAAAGCGCAGCAATGGTCCTTTCCGGCAGCTTGTGATCTTCGTGGTAAATGCTATACACATACGGGCCCTGAAGCCAGTCTGCGGCAAGCACGAGAGTGTATACGGCGAAGTAGTTGTTCCGAAAGGTGGCCGCGGCCTGCGAGAGCTGAGCATCTTCTCCGGCGGAAGCGGACAGATCTTCGACGTGTGCAGAGTCATCCTTGGAGCTGGTGGTGTAGGCGGCTCGAGAAGCTCGGCCCTTGTGGAGGATGTATGCAAGCGAAGCTGCAAAAGCAGCAAGGACTGCGACCAAAACGAGATAAAAATCCATTGTCCTTCAGGTGAGTGCGGAACGATTCGAACAAGCGAACAAGGTCATTGTAGCTCTCCACGAATCCCGTCTCCTTTTCAGGACGACACGTGATACGGCCACAGTAGGAGGTGAGGTGGTCACACTGAAACCCTGAGCCAGAGGTTCCACTCCTTTGACATCGCTCTTGCATCGCTCTTGCACGTACTGTACCGTAGGTTCGTTGGCCGGAAGCCGGCTAGTTCTAGCCGGCGCCGCCCGAGAAACCCGGGGAACTGAACTCCGGGCCACAGTTTTAGAGCTGATCATCGTGGTTGCCCTTTCCCTGTTCTAACAGCCAACCTCACTACTCTCCTCCTTGCTTCTTCAAGTCACGAGGATTGGCTGGTATTTGCTGAGCCGCAACTGGGATGTGGCTTCTTGCAATGGAGTCTGAGGCGTTGAAACGAGACACCTGGGTGATCTCACTGCCACATGTCGCTTCTCTACCAAGGTACTGTATAGCGGGAGTTCAAACACCACGCCGTTTCTCTCCCAATTTCGCTAACACTACCATGGCTCGAGATGAATCCTACAGTCGCTTACCCCAATCATAGCTCTCCCCTGATATGCTCGCGCTCTCCTACGAGGTTGTCGAGATGTGGACTTTACCTTATCAGCGCATAGTGTCCCCTTTGCCTGCACGCACTCATCTCAACTCCCGCCCTTATATCTTGATCGTCTCTACTGCTCGAGGAGCAGCTACTTCGGTCCTCGCAAGATCGACGCAGATCGAAGGCTATCCTACCGATCTTGACCAAGCAATCCTCGACGCAAACGCATATCCACCAAACACCATGTCTTCATCTAATCGACCGCGGATAACGCTTCTCGCCACTGCTGCGTGTCTCTTCATCTTTGTGACACTGTGGAGACATGTTCCGGCACCGCCGACCACCCAGCAGGAAGCAGCGGCCGAACAGCAAGCAGCAGCCGAAATCGTGCCCAATGTCGCCATGAAAGCTGAAAAGGCGGCCAAGGATGTCTTCTCTCACATCTACGAGACCAATTACTGGGGCGGCGAAAAGGACCGCGGCGAGCTCAACTCTGGACCGGGTTCGCACGACGAGAAGGTCGTGGCTCCGTACGTCGAGGCTGTGAGAAAGTGGATAGAGAAGAAGTACGAAGACAAGAACGTCCACGCATTGGATCTGGGCTGTGGCGATTTCAACGTGGGACGGCAGATCCGCAACGTCACCACCAATTACACCGGCGCCGACGTGGTTCCTATTGTCATTGAACACAACAAGAAAGAATTCGGCGATGCCAAGACCGACTTCCAGGTCGTCGACATGATTGAGGACCCCCTGCCCAAGGCCGACGTTGTCTTTATCCGACAAGTCCTCCAGCACTTGAGCAATGGCCAGATCGCAAAGGTCCTTCCCAAACTCAGGCAGTTCCAGTGGGCTGTGATCTCAGAACATCTGCCACATACGGACGATTTCACGCCGAATCGGGACATCGAGACCGGACAAGTGCGATTCATGTTTGGTTCCGGAACGGATCTTACAGCAGAGCCTTTCAACATGCGTTACACGAAGAAAGAAGTGGTACTCGAGGTAATCGACGGCAACGGCAGGATCAGGACCACGGCGTACTACTTTGCGCAATGATCGAGTGATGTTTGTGACGCGGACCGGTTCATTGGCTTGGAATGAGTAGTATAGCAAGCAGTATTCGAGTATTCAATCATTTGTTCTTGTGTTCCACGCCGAGAATGGTTTTCAAACGCCGATTATCATCGATACATCGGAAGCATGAACTGAGTAGATTCGACTTTGATTGCATTTCATACATCACTCCGCGTGGGTTACAACATGCGAGCCTCCCAACGTGTAGCAGCCTCCGCCATCCATGAATCTCGCCGCCCAGCAAATACCCTCCGTCTCCAGCCCCATCCATCCCTCACCCGCCCATGTCGTGCCGATGATGTTGAACCAAGGAAATATCAAGCCCAATCTGACCAGGCTGGCTCGCATGTACAACAACGTCCCGCCGACGCTTGACAGTTCTACAAGATCATCATCGCCAGTCTGCTGGATCAGATATTGGACCCCTTTACGCGCGGCTAGGTACGCCGAATTGGCCTCTTCAAATTTCTCTTCGGCAATCTCATGCTGCACCCAGTCCGGATTGTTCACACGAAAGGCATTTGCATCGTAATTTCCGTTGCTAGGCTTCCTACAGAGAACGGTCATGATGCCGGCGGTCGTGTTGGTCTCGGATTGCCTGATCATAGTCTGTACAACACCTTCCGAGAAGTGCACGACATCGGCGTCCACCCAAAGAATATGTTTTTCCCGTTCCAAGGACGACAGCATGAGGTAGTTCCGCAGGCGGGCGAGCGCTCCTCGTCGGACTCGTTGTACTCCACCGGCGTGCCGATCTTGGCCGGAGATGGCTTGAAGCTCCTTGTCCGGCCGGCTAAGCATCACAGTAATTCGAGCGAACTCATACTGTGTCGTCGCAGAGATGATGGCGTCGTACTCGGAACGTGCGGCCGTCATTATAGCAATGGAGGTATCGCCGATGTCAAGGCCGGTGGAATGTATAAGGTTCAGCATGTCATGGACAGTGCGTGGAGCTGACTTTTCATTCTCTTTACTCCAAGACTTGGAGTCCTTTGTGAGCACCAGGAATAAAGTTTCCGGTGCACTCGTGATTGTGTCCGCACCCTCGCTGATTTCGCTGTACGCTGCTCTTCTACGACGATCGAATCTGAGCGTGCCATCCGGATACTTGGTTCTGCTTTCGTCGAAGGCTTTCACCTCTGGCCGGGGTGTGTTCTCGTCCAATACCGTCAACGCTGTTGATTGAAGTCCACCTCCTCGGCTTGCTTTGTCCAGAGAGTCGACGATGCCAGTGCTGACGGTCCCTAGCGACCGTATGGAGAACGACAGCCAGAAAAGGTACGCCACGACGAAGAGTGCGAGAAGTGTCGCGATTCCATTTTGCCTTCGGCTCCCCAAGGAGGGGTGTCCAATGGAGGCGACCATGTCAATGCAGATGAATGGGGAGGAATGGCAGTTCACGCCAGAAGAACAGCATGCGAGCAACAGAGAGGGGATGAGTCTTGCGCGCAGCGGCGCGCGCCCTCAGAACCGCGTCGACGCATCAGTTCAGCTGCGCACGCCCAAGGAGCAACATTTGCAGGAGTAAATCGGATCGACCTATCAGAGAGGCCCCACCGCCCGAACGTTGTGGTCGTTGGGAAGCTAAGAAGACGCCCATCAGGCCATCGCATCCTCCGACACATTTTCACCGCTGCCATGGGACTCGCAAGACAGGGTCGTGGACCAGAGCCACCATGCGAAAACACGTAGGCTGGCCCGTCGATGCGAGCAACTTTCCGCAATCTCATCACCGCACAATGCTGCGCGCTCTCGTGCTGACCGATCACCGGGCGGGTCACCGGAAATTTGGCCGTGTACTTTTCTGATGATGAGGTTCGTGGATAATACCTCTCACGAATCCCATCGGAAGACTGGATGCTCCGCCGTCGATCATGCGGACCGCCAAGACATGCGGTATGGTCTGCAGACGACACACGCCCAAGCAGGCTGTGGCTCCATGCCGTCCGAAATGAAGGGGCAGACTGGTTGCGAAGCCGCGTTCGTGCGACCTTTTAGTGTCTTCTCGGATGCTTGTTGCGCTCATCCGAGCCCCTCGGCAACGGGCAAAGGACACGTTCATCGACGCCGACGTTAGAAAGATGATCGAGGCGCTTAGGGTTTGGTCTGGGGTACTGGAGTCGCGATGCATAACTGTGGTCCATATGAAGCACAGGCAGTGGAGGCGCGATGATGAGATGGCAAGACGAGGAGAAAATCTACATGCGCCGAGACCAGGATTCGACGGGCCGGGGGCTCATGCTCTGGTTCGTACAGGGGTAGTTCTGGTAGATCAAATTGGGCTGAGACTGACATTTAAACACAGTCCATCATGCCTAGCGATTCTGTATCTCGGGTAGTGCTCTGGATGTAGGTTTATTAATCAACTTGGTGGACGCCGCAGGCACACTGCCGGCGGTGACGGGTCCGAGGTGGTATACAAAAAGTTGACCCTAGCAATCGACGGGTATCGCGACAGATCTCAAGCACTTCAAGCCTGCTCTCATATGCGTCGTGGCGGCGATTTACCTGGCTTTCACCTTGACCTTTTCCTGCGCCTCCTCCACCTCGTGCTCGTCTCCCTCATCATGATCGTGCTCCTCAAGCCTCAGCTTCATTCTCTCTTCCTCCGTCAACTCCTCCCCATCTTCACCAATGGCTTTCTCTTCGCGCTTCGGCTTCGGCTTCGGTTCGCCACCACTCAATTGCCACTCCATCAACTTTGCAAAAGCACCAGTCTTGTCTTTGCTTAGCTCTGCGTAACTGCCCATTTGTGCCACCTTTCCGTCGGTACCAATGCAGATGATGGTGTCACTGCGTTGGATTGTGCTGAGACGGTGTGCAATTGAAATGGTAGTGTTGTCGCCTCGGAGCAAGCTTTGCAATGCATGATTGACAAGTGTCTCACTCTCAGCGTCCAGAGCCGAGGTGGCTTCGTCGAGAACGAGGATGTCAGGCTCTTTGAGTAGCGCTCTCGCAATGGCAATTCGTTGCTTCTGGCCTCCAGACAACTGAGTGCCGCGCGCGCCAGCAAAAGTTTCGAGGCCATCGGGCTGGCAAGGCGAGTCAGTGTAGTCGTCAATATCAGTATAACAAGGTACTCACAAAGTCGGAAATGAATTGACAATTGGCTTGACGGGCAGCGGCGACAATCTCACTGCGGCTGGCTTGTGGTCGACCGTATGCAATATTCTCAGCAATGGTACCCGAGAACAGCACAGGTTCCTGCCCGACGTAGCCGATTTTCCGCCTCAATTGCTTCGCATTCATCGTGCTTATATCCTTCCCATCGATGGTTATGCTGCCTTGAATGGGATCATAGAAGCGCATTAACAAGCTTGCAACAGTCGACTTTCCAGCTCCCGATGGCGCGACAATAGCCACGTTGCTTCCTTGGGGAATCTTGAATGTGAGGTCCGTGAAAATCTTCAGCGCTGGCCGTGTTGGATACGAGAAGGCGACGTCCTTGAATTCGATCGTTCCTCGAGCCGACTTGACCATCTCACCCTTCGTGGGAGAGATTGTGGGCTGACGGTCTTGTAGCTCGAACAGGCGACTGGCCGCACCCACTCCCTTCATCAGCTCGGAGTAGAAAGATGACAGACCGAAGAGACTGCTCCCAGCGTATCCCGTGTACATGAGGAAAGTTGTAAGGTCACCAACGCTGATTGCTCCTGATTTGACCATGCCTCCTCCGACATAGAGCAACACGAGGAAAGTCAGATTGCCCATGAATCCAGAAGTAGAGAAGAATGTCGCGGAGATGAAGGCCTCCTTTCGGCCAAGGAAGAAGATCTTCCTGACTTGCGTGTTGTATCGGTGCACCTCTTGCTGCTCTCCGGCGAAGGCCTGACTAGTGCGGACATTGCCCAGCCTCTCCTCTGCAATCTTCGTGAGGGTACCAAGATTCTTTTGTATCCGGCGAGAGAGATTGCGAATTGCACGACCGTAAAGAAAGGCACCGAGTGCTACGGGAGGAAACATGATGGCCAGAATTCCCGTGAGCTTGAGGCTGACATATCCCATCAACGATAGTCCAGCGGTTGCGGACACCAATGATCGCATTCCATCCGAAAGATTCTGTGTGATGCTCTTTCCAACGATGATCGTATCGCTTCCCAGTCTGCTGATGAGATCTCCCACGCGATTTGCGTCGAAGAATTCAGCATTTTGCACAAACGTCCTCTTGAACAACGAACTCCGCAGTTTTGTGACGATTCTCTCTCCCACAATCCTCAAAAGAATGATGCGTCCATAGTTGGCACACGCTCCGGTCGCCAGAAGCAGACCGAGTCCGATGTAAAAGTGTTCCATCTCGAGGCCGAACAAAGTCCCTTGCTCCGCCGTGGCAGCATCCAAGATCTTTCCGATACTGAACGGAATGGTCATCGTGATGCTGCTGCTGATGAGCAAGAAGAGGAATGCCCAACTCAAGATTCGCAACTCAGGACGAGCAATCTTCAACAACCGCCAGACCTCTTGCCGACCTCCACCGGGCTTGCCCTTACCATCTTTGCCTCCACCCGAGAGTTTTGCGCTGAGATTGATCTGCGAAGCTTTCGCGGCTTTGTCCGACTTTTTGAAGTTTTGGGTCTCATCCTCGGCGTCCTCATCGGCCGGATCGCTGGACTGCTTCGCCGCCTGCCCGTGTGACTTCTCTTTCCCGGATGGTTCGGTGACCGCACGCGCTTCGTGGGAGGGCTTCGAGGTCTGCAGCAGTCGTTGTTGTGCCATGGCCACAGACAACGACTGCTCGATCGCGGTACCTTTGGAAGACGTCGTCGGGCGTGAGAGTGGTCCATTCCGGCTGGTGAAGAAATTTCGTACTTGTGAAGATGGTAAGGCGCCAGCCCGCAGTCCAACTTGCGTCGTACATGTCCATCCCGGCCGCTGCGGTTCACCTATGCAGCTCCGTATTCTGGTTGTGAACAACGCGCCATTTCCTAAACTGTCCCACGCCCGCCGCGCAAGGATGTTCGGCCCACGCAAGGACATCGCAGTGGCAGCACTCTCCTTCTTCGCCACGACTCGTCGCCAATCCGTCAAACTCGCAGTGTCGCACTATTGCCCGCCTTTTCCAATCGACATGATCGATGACGCGAATACCAATCGACCGTCCAAGCAACACGCGAGATGTCCAGAAAGATCTGTTGTCGTGAGTATCGACGTCAACAAGGTTGGATGAAAGGCGAACGGAAGAGATAGGCAAGTGCTACACCAATGGTATAGACGTCGTGGATGTTTCGTTGTCGGACGTGGGGAGGATCCCTGTCCCGATGTCGACCAGACCGCGGCTTTCGGCTTTCCCAGCTCTGAACAGGTCACGTGCAGATTCAAGGTCTCGTCGGAGGTGAATTGTCACCGAGGATGATATTTGAACGAAGCCAGAGGACTCGCATTGTATGACAAAGCAGTCTAGCGAACTGGATCATCTGGCTGTGTCGTCGCTGTCGTGGCTAGGCTGCGGTCGCGAGAAACCAGACTGACCACATTCTACCAAGTTTGTGCGGATCGCAAGCATACTCGTCTGCTTTCCGAGAGAACGCTTGTTCGCGACTCTTCTGCTAGGCAATGTTTTGGGCGGCATTGACACGATCGCAGACTCAACTACTCAGGCGCTCTCATACTGCACTCTCCTGCACTCTCCTCCCTCAATACCCAGTAGCACCTGGCGCCTTCTCGTCCTTCCTCAAGTTCACCAACAGCTCCCTCATCTTCGCCTTGCCACTACCCGCCGCACCTCCCGATGTCCCCTTACCACTCAAGTCCACCAGCTTGGCAATTCTCTCCCAGCTCGTGCCTCCGCTTGTGGTGTCCTCCCGGTTCTTCAAGAACTCCTCTGCCTCCTTCCTCGTCTGCGCGATTTGCTTGTCCTTGCGGTTGTTGTAGTTCTCGTAGAATTCATCGACTGCCTGCTGGGCAGCTTTCACAGTCTCCGCCTTCTTTCCAGCCGACACCTCATCGCGATGCTGAATTTGAAGATCGCGACGTTCGCGCCATTCCCGTAGAACCTCAGGCTCAGCCTCGTCGACGTAGGTGGATGACTGGTATGGAAGGGTCGTGGAGCCAGTAATACTGCCACCTGGTGCGACTGCTTCATTGGACGTGTCGACCGCCGGAAATGATGATTCGAAATCGTCCATCGCACCGTTCATGTTATGGTTGCTGCTTCCACCACCTCCACCCAGAAGATCATCGTCGTCGTCATCATCGGCATCGGCGACTGTGGCAGTGTTGTCGGCACTTGATGCGAATAGCTCAGCATCCTCTCCTAGTGCTGCTCGTTCGCGGGCAAGGAAGTCGGAGGGTTCTTCGCTGTCGAGGGCGTCGAGTGAGGACTGGCCAGTCGCCTCTGTCTTGCCTGAGTGTCATTAGCTTGTGCAAGTGAAACTCCGTCCAGTGAACGGGCATACCAGCGTCAAAGTCGTCGAGAGAAGGAAACCTGTCCGCCATGTTCGCGGTGCCTGATCTTCCGTCGTCGATTTGGTTCGCGTCTTGAGGCTGTCTGTGTGGAGCTGAAGTAATGGAACGGGCTTCAGTGCAATCTCAAAGTCAGACGATAGGTATGGAGGAAGTGCGGTCTCGAACAGGTCGGATCGTTGATGGTTGGTGCTTGCCCAAAGGCACGACGATCACAAGGAAAGCTGGTGGCCCCTGCGACTTGCGACGCTAGCGCAAACAGCTCCGCCGAATACCGTCGAGCTTGCCTTGCTCACAACGGATCTTGACTTTCTTCGCAAACCACTTCTCATCCTTTACATCCTCCTCGCGTCGACCACACCTTACTTCATCCTCGGCAATCATGTCCTACTCCGACGATGCGGTCCGTGGAAAGCTCGACTACCTTGAACCGACCCAAGACAGCATTGTGACCGTCGCGCAATGGATCATGTTCCACCGACGACACGCAGACCGCACTGCAGCACTATGGCTGGCACGATTACAAGATACGCCCAGCTCCTCCAAGCGCCTCAATCTCATCTACCTCGCGAATGAAGTCGTACAGCAATCGCGCGCTCGTTCGAAACAAGACTTTCTCCTCGCGTTCGAACCATTGATCGCAGACGCGACAGCATTGGCATACAAAGGTGCCAGTCAAGACATGCAAGGGAAGCTGAGGAGAGTGGTCGAGGTCTGGCGGCAGAGGAGCATTTTCGATCCGAGGATTCAGGAGCAACTGGAAAAGAGGTGTGATGAACTCGACAAGACCAAGTCATCAGGGAAGACACTAGGAGGAGGCGCGAGGTTGGGAGGCAGTCTATTTGGAGGAGGTGGTATTGCACCGGAGCTGGAAGCAATCAACAAGAGCCAGGTGGCCACAAGCAAGGCCGAGTCGTCTGCACAAACGCCAGTCGCAAACGCAAATAACGAGTATGCGAAAATGACTGATCCTGCGACACCTGTGCCAAGTGCTCCAGTCCGAGCGGCTAAGCTACGCGGCTTGGTGAAGGAGTTGATGGCAGCGCAAGGAGCGGTGCAAGCGAGTTTGCAGGCGCGAAGAGAGCTGGTATCAGGCTTGGAGAGGCTTTTGGAATTGAATCGAGCGAAGGTATCCGAGGAGGAAGCCAGCGCAGCAGACTTGACCAATCGCATTGAAACGATGGAAGGTACAATTCGCGATGTTGAGGATAGCATCATGCGCGGGCAGGACGTCCCATCTCACGACCATGGAACGACCAACGGCGAAGAAGACTGGAGTCAACGTCCTGACATGGAGGAATTCACACCACCGCCTCCAGATACCGAAACGATGACACCGCCACAACAATCAGAAACATCGAACGACGCCAAGCAGTCCGAACAGATGTATACCACGACTACCGGTGCAGACGTGATTGAAGAACAGCCGCCGAACTTCAACGAACCTCCGCCTCAGCAATCCTACATCCAGAACCAAGACACGATCGCGGCGGATGAAGCGCAGAAGTCACTTCTCGAAACTCTGCATGCCTTGAGTTCGAACAACCACAGTCGTGCCGCGTCGAGTGAGGACCACACGAACCCGACGGCTGGCAGTCCGGGCGATCCGAGACTGAAGCGGAGGAAGATGAGCCACAAATCGAGCGCGGCAGAGGAGGATGACTTTCTGAATGCAGGTGTTGGTGGAGTGGACGAGGAGGGCATAAGTGCAATGTTGCAGCATTCGTGAATAGGTCGCGAGAACACGATACTATCGCGGCAGTTCTGCGAGCTCTGCTACCATCCTTGTGTCGTATGAGAGCGCTGTTAGCGAAAGTTTAGAAAGCGAGCCAAAGTTGAATGTCTCGCGCGCTGCCTTGATCTTCTCGCTCTCTGCCTCCACCTTCTTCCACGCCTGCGGGCGTGCGCGGAGGTTGTAGATGATGGAGTGCAACTCGTCGTATAAAAAATACTCTCCGTTTTGAGCTCCAGCACATGATCGTGCAATTTCTTTTCGACATGCACGTACCATTCGACCCTCCTCTCTCAAAACGCTCGCACAGCGTGAGCCGTCACGAGATCTACAGCACATGTTCCCGCCTGCGGCTATGTTTACGACTCCGTCTCCCCCTCTTCGAATTCCACCAGCGCCCGGCCTGCCTTGGCCATATCGCCCTCCTTCAACACCACCTTGCTGACTTTTCCGTCCGCCGGTGCACGAATCACAGTCTCCATCTTCATACTCTCGATCACGACCAGAGGCTGATTCTTCTTCACCTCGTCGCCTTCTTTGCACATCACCCTCAACACCTTGCACGGCATCGGCGCAAGAACCGAGTTGGCCACGTCTTTCAGACCCAACGCTTTCTCCGCCCAAGAAGGCAGAACCAAGTGTAAGCGGTGTTGGCGACCTTGTGAAAATAGGGAAAGAGATGTCGACTCTGTTTCGGGAGACATCACAAGCGTCGAGTCGAGCCGAGTATGAGGGAAGAATGTCGACAGGCTGTGAGTGTGTGGGTTGTAGGTTGATGTGATCGCATAGGTATTCGAGTTCACTGTGACGTGATAAGTGCCTCCGTCGATCTTCAGAACTTGTACTGGGACTGGTTTTGAAGTTTTCTGCGGGTCTGTGTAGGTTTGCGCGAGGTTGAATGTTCTCGGCTGTGGAGCGTTGCCAAACCCGATCGTTTGCACTGGGAGTTGAGGAGAGCGGTGCTTCGCGAGGTCTGCCTCGTACAAACCAATGGCAGCTTGGGCCCAGATCTCGTCGGTCACTGGCTCTTCCACAAATAGCTCATCGTGATGCTTTGGGATGTAGCCAGTCTCGACGTTGCCCGCGATGAAGTCTGGGCTGAGGCAGACTTTCTTGCAGAACTCAATATTGGTGGTAGGCCCAGCGATTTCGTACTGTTCCAGAGCGGTCACCATCTTCTGTAAAGCGGCAGTCCGGTCAGGTCCGCTGACGATGAGCTTAGCGATCATAGGATCGTAATGGCTGGATACTTCATCACCTTCCACAAATCCGGCATCGATGCGAACACTCGCCGATTCTGCGGGTGTCCGGAGGTGAAGCAACTTGCCAGTGGACGGAATGAAGTTCATGCTGGGATCCTCTGCGTAGATGCGTGCTTCAATGGCATGGCCACGACTTCTGATTCTCTCCTCGACCTCTGCCTGTGTGAGAGGAAGCTTGCCACCCTCGGCGACGATGATCTGCCAGCGTACAAGGTCTTCGCCCGTGACCATCTCGGTGACCGGGTGCTCGACTTGCAATCTCGTGTTCATTTCCATGAAGAAGAATTCGCCCGAGTCGTTGTCGAAAATGAATTCCACGGTTCCCGCACCCTCATAACCTACAGCTAGCGCGGCCTGTCGTGCCTTCTCCCACAAATCCTGTCGAATATCCTCGGCAAGGCTGGGTGCAGGAGACTCTTCCAACACCTTTTGATGTCGTCGCTGAATACTGCAATCACGTTCGCCCAATGCAACACAATTCCCGTGCTGATCGGCGAACACTTGGACTTCGATGTGACGCGGCGTGGTGATGTACTTCTCGACCAACATCACATCGTTTCCGAACGAGCTCCTGGCTTCCGACTTGGCCGAGTCAAGCTGCTGATGAAACTCTTCTGCCTGCATAACAATGCGCATACCTTTTCCACCGCCGCCTTTGACGGCTTTCAGCAATACCGGGTAGCCCATTCTCTCCGCTTCTGCTTCCAGAAACTTGGGATCTTGGTTTGATCCGTGATAGCCGGGAATGCATGGTACGCCAGCTTCAATCATGATCTCTTTGCTGCGACTCTTGTCGCCCATTGCTTCAATGGCCTTGTAAGGTGGTCCAATGAATTTGACGCCGGCGTCGGTACATGCTTTGGCAAAATCGGCATTCTCGCTGAGGAAGCCATAGCCCGGGTGAATGGCCTGACAGCCCTGCTCCTTGGCGACCTGAATGATACGAGTGCCGTTGAGATACTGATCTGTGCTGCCCAAGTTGACGGCGAAGGGAGAGCTCAAAGCATGCTGACTGTGCCGATCCGGGTCCGTGTAGAGAGTGGTGGTTCGGATACCGTATTGAGCCGCCGTTCTTCCAACTCGGAGCGCAATTTCTCCTCTATTGGCGATCAAAATGGACTTCAATGGCTCCGGAGTCTGTTCGGCCGTGGCTGATGCTGTGGAATTCCATCTCTGTCCAGTTCGCGGCAAGGATGTGTTGACGGATGCACGCAACGCTCGGAATCTGGCGGCCGAAGACACTGTATGCATTGTGATTGTGAGGATGTAGCAATGCAACTAAGGGCGTGCTCGCTCCATGGGCACCAGACGCAAAGAAATCTCGGGTCAGCTCACCCAAGGAGTAGAGCATGAAGTCGAGACGGGAGCTCGTTCCTTTGAGCCGATCCCTCGGCGAGGATGTGGGAGGAGTAAAGCCGGCGCTGGCCGACCAAGATTTGCAAGGATACCTAAATGTATATATGTACGACGTGAAAGAGATATGGCTCGTCTTGTAGATACAGACAAGTCGCGGACAGCTGACGCGTAGAGGGTGCAAGAGGCAGGGAAAGCAGTGCAGATGGTACCTTAAGGTATGCAGAGGCTAAGGTAGATATATAGTTCTGGCACTTGGTGAGAGAGAGAGAGCTTCTGGCAGGATCACCGGGCA
This sequence comes from Zymoseptoria brevis, assembly GCA_000983655.1. Taxonomy (NCBI): domain Eukaryota; kingdom Fungi; phylum Ascomycota; class Dothideomycetes; order Mycosphaerellales; family Mycosphaerellaceae; genus Zymoseptoria; species Zymoseptoria brevis. The sequence continues at coordinate 17,576 of JYJE01001897.1, forward strand.
GAGTGGCACTTTTGGTATCGAGGCGCGTCTTCCTCCCATTCAGGTCGCGTCGATAGAATTATACAAAGGAGCAAATCCGTTGGAGAAGATCTGGCGGATACGGTATCGTTAAGGCCATATTCCGGAGTAATACAGTATGATACGGCACATGCTGCCTCCATCAAGATGTACATCGATGGATGCATGTATCTAGGCCAAGCAAGAGTTGGACATTTCCCCTCGTCGTCATTGTGCAATGGAAGTACCTTAGACTACTTCAATCTTCTTCACGATTCGGGCTTTCCCATACAACTGCCCCAGCACTCGTACGTCTCGCCAATTCCGCCTTCTGATGTGCTTGATGCTCAGTGAAAGATCATGAGGTGGTGACGTTCATCTCCAGCAAGCAAGCAAGCAAGCGAGCGGACAAAACCAAGCAAGCACCTCGCCGTGACATCCTGCGCCCACGACCAACTTGCCTCCCTCCTCCTCCTCCTCCACCACCATTATGGCCGACGATTTCGATTACGACCTGGACGGCTTCGACGACGACGCTTGGCTATATGTGGACGATGAGTTTGACCTGGCGGTGAGTGACTGACCCCTGCAGATGGCCGCGGGTGCCTACATTCTTGCATTCGCACACCCTCACATGCTGACTTGGATTGCTTCAAGGACGAGCTCGCCGAGGGTCAAGTTCCCGAACCTGGCTATGCGGGCAACAATGCCGAGATCGACAACGACTTTTACGATTACGAATTCTACCACTACTGGGACGACCTCGAGTATGGCGATGATGCATACTGGGACGTTGGATTGTCTGGTGATCAGGACAATAAAGCCGGGGTGAAAAGAAAACGGAGCGAATCGAAGAAGAAGGAGGCAGTGGTCGACAAGAGGAGGAGGCCGAACTCATTCAATCGCGAGGTCTACACCAGGGAGCAGGATCCTCTGATCTTCTGTAGTCGCGCTGAAAGGAATCGTCCTCGAAAGCCCGACATGCTGCGCAAGGGTACTACGGCATTCTCATTGCTTCCCGATTGGCGCAAGCGATTCGCGCGTGAGGATGGATGGGTAGACCACAAGGAGATGCCATCAGACATGAAGAGGGCGGCTGAGGCCGGCGTGTTGGAGACGAAGACGAAGGAGCGACAAGGTGGGATTAGGCTGGTCGAGGACGGCGAGGAGGATTGGGAAGATGATGAAGAGGAGAACGACGAGGAAGGAGCACTATCGCTGAATCTCGACATGCTCAAGGAGGTTCTTAAGCAGAAGCTGGGCGATGCTGGGCTGGACGGCATGGATGAGAATGCATTCATGGAGACCATTACAAGAATGCTATCATCGGGGAATGATGCAGACGACGCAGCTGGAGAATTGGCGAATAGTCTGCTTGGCAAGCTCACCTCAGACTCTGATGCCGGCGAGGGCGCAGCTCTCTCCGGCTGGCTCTCGCAACAAGGCGTCGGTTTGGAAGATGCAAACGAGGAAGACGATGCATCAAGCATTGCGACAGTGGAGCTGCCGGCAAGTCATAGACGCGCAGCGGCGCAGGAGCATGACCGAATCACGGACATGGCCCATGGAGCACGGCACGAGACCGCACGGAATGGCGCCAGCTTCGAGATGGCATCGCATGCCGCATCTCCGGGCAACGGCCTGTCAACGGCACGAAAGCGCACAGCAGAGGCAGTGGTGGAGGGCGAGAAACCCGCCAAACGGACCAAGAAGGTCGCTTTTGATGTCCCACTCACTCCGATTGATGCTGCTACATCTATCTGGCCACATCAAACGGAATCATTGTTGACCAGTGAAGATCCGCTCATGTCAGCACCTACCCTCGCTTCAGAATCCATCACCGCCAGCAGGACTTCCACAGCGACGTCCAAACGAGCCGGCAGTCAACCCACGACAGTCGCACCTGCAGCCAGAAAGCCCACGAGTACTTCTCGCAAACGAAAGGCAACGCTAGAAGAGGAGCCTCCGCCCGAGAAGAAGACGCGTACCAGCACCAGAGCCGCGGCCAAACCGCAGCAGATTCCCGATGCGACGGACGCACAAACGAGCGACTCAAGATCAACGAGGAGCAGGGCCACCAAGAAAGCAAAATGAGCATTCGAGGACATTATACAAGTCGACATGAAGCTCCTCTTGACACTTTGACACAGACACAGAAACATAGTTTGAAATGTGGTTCTCGAGGACGTACAAACTCCATCACTCCACCGACGCCTTTCGATCTGGATTCTGCAGTCGACTCAACTCTAGCGCTAACCGATATACATACGACGCCTGATCCACCGGTCGCAAGCTCTTGAAGGCCCACTCTCTTCCGTTCTGCGCTAATTGGTGCGCCAATATCCTTCCTTCTTCCTCCTCGACTAGGTATCGTACTATTTCCGGGAGATCCTCGAGTTCAAGACTGACGGGGACGAAATGGACCCAGGGTATCAATCGATCATCATGCCACTCTCGGAGCATGGTCTGCTTTAGAGGCAGAGAATGAGACATCAGAAGACGATAATAACGGCCGGAATGCCCATTTCCATCGGTGTCGAAGACGAGCGTGTACTTTCCATTTTCCCCACGGGGTCGCCCGCTGGTGATATACGGCGCCAACAGCTCTATTTCTGCATCGCATCCTGTGGGCTCGCACTGGACAATGTTGGTGAAGTATGCGTGGTACGAGTCCGTATTGAAGAATTGGTCGATCCGGGACTCCCAATGACCTTTCTGAGCGTTGTGCTGGAGGTATCTGTGTTGCTTGTCGGGATCGTGGTTGTTCGCGAGGAGCACGAATCGCTGGCGATGAGACCTGGCCCAGGAATCGCTCGTGTTTGTGACGAAGTTTCCGGTTGTTCCACCTGCCCAGTACAGACCATGCTCTTTCTCGTTCCACGGCACGGCTTCATCCTCGTTCCACGAATACATTCCCAGATTGTAGGCCACGGCTGGAAACATGATATCTCCCATGGTCGACGCCGCAGCCGGAGACATGATCGGGACCGCATTTCTCGTGAATCTCAAGGTCGTTGGAGCACTCCAAAGACCGTACAAGCTCTCGTACTCGGGATGCTGGCAGACGTCCATGGCAGTGCTGTGGTCTTGGATTAGGGGAATGCCATGCGTAAACACATCCGCTCCTCTAGCTGTTCGCGGCTTCGTGTTGGACCTGTGGCATGGCTCGGTCAGGTTATACCACCAGTTGCGGTGGCCTGCGTCGACCCAAAACTCTTCCTGCTTGCCGGGCATCATGATGACCCGCGGCTCGTCGATGGCATTGAATGGAAGATGGACATTCGGAATATTCTCGGTCTTGAGGCCAGTCAGTCTCTTTACAGGTCGATTCACATCTCCGACACCCAAGCACAGCTTTCTCCTTCTTCGCACGCCTTTCGCTCGCAGCAAAACTTACCACATTCTTCAAGTTATCCGCCAATTGTCCAACGCAGTCTTCAGGAAGCCACTTCCCATCCTCGATCCGGCAAAATTTCGCCTTGTGATCTTCCGATTTACGGGCATCTTCCACGCTTCCCATGACTTCTCTGCCACTGAGCTGGTGGAACGGAGCCAGATCTCTCTCCATGACATCAAAGTTGTCAATTATTGGACAACCGTTCGCCTTGGCGTGCTCAAACCACTTCTGGAATCCCGGTGGCGGTATCCTATGGTACCGCCGATTGTACTCGATGACCGCCGCTTCGTACGACTGCGACTGCTGTTCTATCATCTCTTCGAATTGGCGCCGCGCCCGGCGAGCCAGCACCTGAATTGGATGATGCCGTCGTTCGTCGACATCGGTATGGTTGTGGAGCTGCGCGAGGTTGGCATTGCTCGAAAGTTGCGGGATCTGCAGAAGTGAGGAAGGATGCCAGCATCCGACATAACGAGCGTGAGCATAGAGAAGACAAATGAAAACTGCCGCAACGATGAGCCAAGCTCTGGGAGTCCGATTGACCAACATGGTTGAAAATCCTCACAAAGGAGACCAGGACGGTAAACCCGACGCGGCGAGGACCTCTTGTGTATTTGAGCTCCCTTGGCCAGCCATGAGAACGTTCGCTAGTCAGAAATGCGGGCTCCAAGTCAGTCACCACAAGACAGTCGGCATATTGGCTGAGTACCAGCAATAGAACCATTAATTAAGTGTGCTCCGACTGCGTGCATGCGACCGTCTTGATATCGAGTAGAAAAGCATTGGATGGTCTCGCTACCAGTCTCATTCTCCAAGATTATCCTACCACGCCTATTCTTTCAGGCTCATCCTCCTCTTGCGTGCAGAGCTCGGTGAGCGTGAAAGACTTGACTTAGTGACCATCTAAAGTGGCGACCATACAATGGAAGCTGGTATAGGGCGGGCCAGGACCACATTGCAGGCACGACAGGCTACCACGAGCCTGTTCCGGCCATGCAGAAGCGACAGGGACATGGTCCTGAGCGCTGGAGTACGACAATGGATAGCGCAGCAGGTTTGCACCAACAAAAGTCTGCGGTGAAGCTCAAATGCGGCTGTAGGCGGGCTGGCTGCCCGCGAGTCACTCACTTGCATCGGCGGGTTTCATGATCTGCCTACGAGCCGCTGTTGTCCACGTGTAGGCTAATATTGTCCGTGAGATGTATATACTACTGCTGCCGATAAGAAAATCAGGAATGTAAAATCAGCGGGTGGTTGACAACATGACACGAAATTGAGTGCCACTGCATTGCCTGCTTGGAGTAGTGTCATCTCCTCGACAGAATGAGCGGTCTTCTTATCAACAGCCTTTCTGGACCACACGCAGTGTCAGCAAGACATTACATCGCAGAGTCCTAGCAGAATAGGTCCAAAGGTCGGTGATACAGGCTACAGGGCTTCGTTTGCGGTACCATTACGGACACCGACTAAAAACAGGACGCCACACTAATGCCGCATTTCCAACAAAGGCAGAGTGCTCTGCCGGTCCTTTCTGTCGTCGGAGTCCAGACGTTGACACGAAGAAAAGCACCACTGCATCAACTTGACGATAGGCTCGTCCACGCATCGCGTGAAGAGCTCAGAAAGTCCCAGCACCAAAACCAGAACGAATGTCCAGGGCACCAGAAACCTGGGTTCCAGTCCGAGCGGGCCACCCTCCGGAATCTTCACCAGATTATCCCAGGCCTTGAGGTCAGGGTAACGATTGTCCAGGCCGCAGGCGGCATAAAGGCGGACACCGACGCTCCATAGAATAGGCCCGTGAATCAAATACAACCCGTATGAGATGCGACCAAGATACTGGGCTAGCCTGCCCTCGAGAATACGCTTGCAAACGTCGAGGTGCGGGATTGACACAACGATCATTGTAGAAGCCCAGAACCGAAGGAAGAACTTGAAGTCGGTATGGGGAGGCGTCAAGAATGACAGGATCGACCAGCCCGGATATCCGCTGAATTCGCGGATATCGCCTGCAAAGCCGTGACCGAAAGGAGCGATGTAAAGACCCAGGAGGAATGGAATGTACCACAGAGCATTGTAGCGAGGGGCAAGCCGCTTGAGTATGTTTGGCAGTTTTCCGGCTTCGGCCAACAGGAAAACGTCGCAGAACAGAATCCCCACAATGAATAACGCATCGCGCTTGGAGAGGTATAGGCGGTATGCGCAGATGGCGGTCTCCGTCACTAGTCGCGCCTCGTGCGTGAATCTGGACGTCGCAAGGATGGTGCAGTAGGTGAAGACCGAGCCCCAAAACTCTTCCGGTATCGTCCACAAGTGCACGTTGTAGCCAACGTAGTTTCCACTGCTGTGATTGTCCCACCATCGGCCTAGCTCTTCCGTCCACGAGGGAAGCCGTTTTGGATCACCTCGACCACTGTCGAAGCCGAACATATACCAGCTGGACATCCAGCAGAATGTAGAGACGTATAGCGGCAGGAACAGTCTGCCCCAGCGCCGGAACAGACCCGACCCGGTTGATTTGACCAAAAGACCCAGGTCCTGGGCGTGGACAAGCTGCAGAGGCTTGTATGAAAGCACGAATCCCGAAATGATGAAGAAAGTGAAGACTGCGGTGTGACCGCCACTGAAGAGCGTTCGGACGATTGGGAAGGTCACCAGATGATGCTGTCCAGAGAGGCCCCAAGGATTTTCCAAGATAACATAGTCTGCTACTTGGTGACCGACGTCCTCATTGTGCATCACAAAGACTGCAAAAGCGGCGATTCCTCGCAGACCGTCCAGCCAAGCCGTGGGCCGTGGAGGTCGTGGCTTTGCAGTAGTGCGAGGGCTGTTGGGGCTTACGCTGCGTCGTAGGTCTCGCAAGATGGCCAGGGCCTGCTGTGCACGGTCGTGGTAGGTCATTGGCGTGGTTGCGTGGATGTACTCACGCGGTGAGAGACGGAGGAAAGCCAGCATTGCCACTTACATCAAGGCTCACGGTACTTCTTGTATTCGTTCCTCCATGTTCTCGATATCAATGGTCCCAGACATTGAGAAACAATCAAATGGTTGTTTGGTTCGACCGCCATTCCAACGGGCTTTTGAGGGCATGATCCAGAATCTTGGAATCGAGGTTTGATGATCGTGCCAGCAGTCCGTCCCCGCGACTCGTCTGGTTGGTGTGCTAGGCACAGGTTGGGCGACACCATGGTTGTACCAGTCCACGGTTCACCGGGCAGGACCGACGGATCCAAGAACTCAGTCCCGCTGGCGAGGAACGATGGATGAATGTGTTGTAATGGCGGTCGATCGCCACTTCAATGCATGAAAGCGGTCAAACACCGAAAGGATTGGACCTTGAGAGTGTGGAGCCCCACTCACACCACGTTTCTTTCCATGGTACTCGAGAGTCAATCACAGAGCGTTCGCCATGTCGAATGTCCAGAAGGACCACTCCTTACTGGCTTCGTCAAGTGACATGGAGAGATTGGCAATGCCGGTCCGTCCTCTGGCCACCCTCGTCCGCTTCAACGTGAGCACTGGTGATCTTCCGCGTGGCGAGGCTCGGGCCATGTCCTAGATGGGTCGGTGGAATCAAACGGCGATGCCCGAAGACGATGCGTCTACGAGCAGGGCAGGGACAGCCATTCGCCTCAAGCGGCCTCTCTACACTGTCCTCGTCGAGTCGGACTGTCCGCATGTACAAAGTGCACGGCATGCAGTGATGCATAAGGCAGATGATGAGGAAGTCGTCGACGGGAGTCCAGCAGTCAGATGTACTCGTCACGTGATGTACAAGAGGCGATCTGGATGCCAACATGGAATCAATTCGAGATGACCATGGAAATTCCTCCCAGGCGCGCACTCATGGCCAGAAGAGGGCATCGCAGAACAGTCCATCGCACTGAAGACTCCACGGACCACTCAGCAGTGCGACATGGACACAATCACTGCTTTTGCAGTCTCGACCGCATACGGATCGAGTGTCGCACTGAGATGGAACGTGAAACCCGCGGGCTTCATCAGGTGCACGCCAATTCGAATGCTTTCCGTGACCTGCATCTCACATGGCCATGTCCGAACGGGCGGATTTTGTGACTGCCAGAGAATGCCATCAAATATTTGTGCACGGCGAGAGTGGCAGAGGGTGTGACACCCTCGGTGATTGCGAAGACGAGTGTATGGCATTGAGGGCCATGGTCCTCCAATCACCCTGACTTGATGGCTTGCGCATATCATTCCGCAGATTGTAAGCATCCGAAGAGAGCAATCGTCCAACGCAGTGATTGCAACGAAACATTACACAGACCAATGGAGATCGCCTCGCCATCGTCCGGCCTAATGAACCCAAAGCACTGGACTGGGATCAGGGCTGAGGTCTTCGTTACACGATCGCGCACCGGGCTGTCGTTCCCCGTGGATGGCGTCTTCTCCCGCTGTGCGTCATTAGCCATACGGACGAGAAAAGCACTCGAGCCTGGAATCAGAGCGAGTACCTTTCGAGAGCGTCAGCCTACGGACATGCTCGGGAAGTCGATGGACGACCATGTATGCCTCCACGACACGGATTCCGTTCAAGCGGATTCAGATTACTCCTAGAATTACTCAACTCGACACTACCAAAACGTCATGAGTTCGCCTGTCCACTGACTTCTGATAGTCCCTGTAGACCGGGATCTCGAGCCGCAGCCACGGATTCGGGACGATGAAGAGATCGGTGCTCGGGACGATGAAGAGATCGTGGCTGATCAATGTTGCGCCACCGCCGAGTGCTGTAGCACCGTGCAGGGCCCTGAGACCAGACCACAACGACTACGAATCCACGAGGCGAACGCTTGACCATCGTCGGGAGACAGTCAGCGCCAGGAGAAACGCCGCCTTGAAATCTGGTGGTAATTCCGAGCCAACGTGAGCACGCGCAACGCTCAATCTAGCCTTGGTGGTTCCTCCTGCTTGACAATTGCAGTAGATGTGACGTGGAATGGGGCTAGTCTTGTCTTTCACATCCTGGTGTTGATCGATAGAGGTACGCGGCATGCGTTAAACGATCTGTCGAGATGCTAATTTCGTCCAGACAGGTTGACCGGAGCCTTTCACTCCGATGGTATATAACAGAGGAGGATCGCCTCCCATAGGCTACCATCTTTCACCGCAACCAACCATTGAAACTTGCTCCTACCTCGATTCTTTGCTCACAAGTCTGTCCACCTCTCGTGCTCTTCAACCGGTTTCGAACAGCTACACCAAGATTTGGTAAGTCGCAGCATGGAACACTGCAACGCCGAACGATTGGGCATCACCAACGTGGCAAGTATGACAGGACTGATCTGAAGCAGCAGGCAACATCCCAAACCCCAATCCATTGGTCCATCGTCAAGCTCAAACACATCCATCACACCACGTTCCCACACTCATTCCATCATGTCGGATTCTCCTTTCCGATCGTACCTCCGGGACGGATACGGTCCCCGCGCGGTTGACGCCGGTCGTGACGCAGGCCGCAGCGGAGGCAATCGACAAAAGGAGGCCGAAGACAGCGACAGGCGGCGATCGAAACAACCCTCATCTCGCAAAACATCAAAGTCAGAGTCCAGCCATCGTCGCAAGACCTCATCAACATCAACAGCTCCTTCAGCTGTCCGAGAGGCCACGTCCGACCGACCAATCTTCGAACTCGACGTCATTGGCCAACCTCCACAGAATATCGTCTACGGCACCTCAGTCGAGACGTCCGTCCTGCTCAGCCTCCGACTCCCCTCTGCTGAACTCGCTGCCCGCTACGCCAATGCCGACACATCCCGACTCCTCGCCATCGTCTCCCTCGTCGAGGAAAGCCGCTCCGGCGAACGCAAACCCATGGAAAGCGGGACCCTCACCAGCCAGCAAATGTCCGACTCGGTTCATCCCATTCCCGAGGAGTATGCCGAAACACTGGCTCGCAGCCAGCCCGATCGCGCACATCTTGGGTACTTCACCTTTCCGGCGTTGCTCATTCGACAACCGGGCGTTTTCCGTCTGAGAGTTACATTGATCAAAGTCTGTCCTTCTGCCTCGGGAGGTGGATCGACGGTCGCTGCGGTGGACAGTGAGTCGATCAAGGTGGAGAGGAGACATACTGGCTCTAGCTCGCAGAGGAGACAGCAGCGCATGTGATTCGGCTGTGACGGTATTCGGATCCTGGGAGGGCTGTACACGGGCGGATTTGGGTGGTCAACTGTGGGTAATTTGAGCAGACGGCGTATCAAAAGTACATGTACTAATAAGTTTCGGTTTGAGAAGATAGAATGATTTGGCTTGGCTCACACGCAAATGCCATTTGCACTTTTCCCTGCGTTTCCAAGCTGACTTCAATTCATGGCAAGATAGAGATACGTCAACGTGAACCTGGGTAGCATGTATGAAGGTCATACAATGCGTTGGTTCCGTTCTCTGAGAGCGAGCATGCATTCGGTCATATCGTCCTCACAGCCAGCCGGTCATGCACCGAGGTGCATTTCGCAGTTCATCGTTCCATGGTAATAAACAAGCTTGTCCCTTGCTGGTCATGGTAGCATGGGATACCAGCGGACGGCTCGAAAGCGTGGCAAAGGCACACTCGAGTAAGGTCGCCGCGTCGCCATGCGTGGAAGCAAATGGCGTACCAAGGCCGGCGACTAGCAGGGTTTCGGTTTCAGGACGGTGTACCAAGCTTCCATTGTGGACCGCATGGAAGCCACGCTACTTTGAGTATTTGTTGACGTTTCTCCGACGCTCTTTGACGCACGTGAAAAGAGCTTCGCCAGATTTGGGGAGGTTAAAGTGGAAGCCAGTATGAGCTTGGTAGATGGTAAAGATGCCGCAGCGTTCTGTGGCTCAAGAAAAGATCCTTGGGGCGCCACATCGATAACTCTCTAGTATCGAACGTCGAATTTCTCATAGCAACCCTCGTTCGACCTTCCACAAGTCCAATGCAAGCGCCGGAGTGTCCTTGATCACAGCGTAGACGTCCTGCGTATTCGCCAACTGAGGATGTCTCTTGAATAGCTGCAATACCACACCTCTCAGGCCACGATCGGAGTCCACTGTGGTTGAATAGACACTCTCGATAGCATCGGCGAGCTCGGGTGCGTCGTAGTAGCAGGCGGCTGCGACTTCGAATTTTGTCTTGGCGAGTTGCTTGAGCGATGGTATGTCGTACTTTTCGGCAAGAGCGTAGACTCGGGTGTGAAGGATGAGGTGTGATTGAGCCTCTGTGGTGTCATACTCGGTTTCCTCGTCTTCACTTCCCTGATCGGACTGCAACGGTGGCGTGAAGGAACGGCCTTTTATGGGCGAGCGGGAGGACTTGCGCGAGAAGTCGGGGCTAGCGGCAGTATCTTTGCGCGTCGGAACCTTGGACACGGGATAGTAGCCGGCTTGGGCAAGGAGTGGGTCTTCGATTTGCGAAAAGTCGATCTTCTTCGAGGGCTTCTTCCGTAAGTCGGAGTAGGCACGATGCCGGAACATGGCCGATGCTGCTTGCTCGGCTGGTTCGTTCAGGTAGTCAAGGTGATAGAGATCTGCAGATGCCGTCAGCACACGGGACAACATGCGGCAGGTCCGCAGGAACATCTCTCATACAGTGTATCATGTTCCACACGGCATCTTCATCATCTTCGCTGAGGTCGATGACTCCAGTCTTTGCCTCGCGAAAAGCGTGCGAGCAGGCTCCATCGAAGAAACCGCTTCTTGAACAGACGATTGCTCGGTGCACCGCCCATTGTCGATAGTTGCAGGTAATGGTCAAGTCCGAATACTTTCCGCCAAGATGGAGTCTGTACTGACAGTAAGAAGCTCGTACGTAATGGCCCGTGATTCCGCATCGCAACCTACGCAGATAAAGCGTCCAGTAATTCGGCTTGTGCGTGCAATCTTCGTGGAGAGGTCGAGGAAATAGACATTGTGCAGTGGGTAGTGCTTGGTATACGTATAAGCAAGTTCGGTCGCAGAGCTGTGGAGCGCGGCCTATGCCTGGGGTTCCGGTGCCGTGAGAGCAAGGGTCGGCAAAGCTGAGTGCAGGATGCAGTATTCAAGGCTCGGACTCGCACGGGTTGAATGTCGGTAAAGGGGGGTGTTGCTGCTCCGTCGTATTCTGCTAAAGCTGAGAATTTGAGTTGATGTTGAGCAAAAGCGGCGCGAGCAAGCTGCCCAAGTAAAATATACACGCAAGGCCTCCAACTTTACGGTGGCACACGTCGACAAGTAGGGACCACAACTGGTGTCGTCCATTGTCGAATGATCTGCAGCCCGCGGTAGAATCACTCGCGATTCGCTCGGCGATGCGTGGGCTAGATGCTGTTGCTCTTTTCTAGACGCATCTCACCCACAGGCCATTTGGTGGCGTACACTTGGGCTGCCAGTGCAGTGCCGTCGCAGGGGTTCTGAGGGTCTGGACCCCAGGACCAGGAATCGCATGCACCTGCAAGGTTAGGGGAAGTTTCGGCTCGATGTATTCACCTACCTTTTCAACATCGCCTGCAATAGTGTGAGATCTGCTGCTATGCACCGGACTCCCTGAACATCTCCCTGAACACGGGGCATTCACCATCGCGCACAACTCAGTTGGGGTTTGCAAAAGTCACGAAGCAGCATTGGGCGGGATATCTCGCGCTCTGTGTCCCAAAGGCTTTGTGAATAGATCATGCTTACCGAGGATGAAGGTCTGTGTCGTTCAAAGGACAAGGCCATAGATCAAGATCTGAAAGGCCAGGTTTCGATTCTGCTGGGTAGGCAAGGTAATGACTGGCTGACTCCCGCACTATGCAGATGTCTAGACTGACACTCTCCAAGTGTTACTCCCTCGGCGCGTAGCACAATGCTTGGGAGTCCGCAAGATTTGATGCTGAATCCTCGAGGTGGAGGTGAGGGCGCAGTCCACAGGTGGTCCGTTGGGTGGTAGGAGCCCTTGCACCAAATGTGGCTGCAGCATGTTAAGCCTTACAGACCCGGTGCTACCCTGTCACCACCATGTGGAAGATGCATGTGCAAGGACACTGCATGTCGGACGACCTTTCCGAGTGGCATGCATAAGCACTGTGCCCCGCGTACCAGTCGATGGGGATACTCAATCGAATCACTCTTCGCAGTGTTGCGGTAGAATGAAGGCACTCGGGAGGCTCATGAAAGCGGACACGTATAACTGCTGCGCACGAGCATTTGGCGACAGAACCACATTCATCATGCGATGGCGAGCAAAGCCTCGGATCGCACGGCGTCTTCGTGGCTTGCAAGGTCAGATGTTGGCGTCTTTGCAGTTTCAGATCGATGCCGCGACTTCCTGGGCTTCTCGGACGAGTGCAGCATTACATGCAGGAGCAAAATGAAACTCATCCGCGGAAGACCAGAGCTGGAGCTGCAAGATGATTGAAGCTGAAGACCGCGCGTCCTTCTTGGATGGTTTTGACCCACCGATCGTTGAGGAGGCTGATTCGGAGCAGGATTGATATGTCACATTGACACATGCTGCGGGTTTCCGCAGCAGAGCTTGAGCGCCAAAGACACGCCGATCACTTGCTGCCGTTAGTATGCGACGCTGTTAGTTCCGTTGCGCGGCTGAGCCGGCTCACTGACGCCAATAGTGTACGGGCGAGAAGAGCAATCGGAACGGGCCTCTTTGCGGACAGACCAAGGCCGAGTGGAGCGGACCGGCGAAGACCTTCAATGAACGGCACACAGCTCATCCGAGTGGTCGACGAGCACAACGTGGCCGCAGGTCTGGTGCGTTTCAGAGTGTTGGCTTCGCCTGCTCAATCTGCAGCCGTGAATGATCGTCGCTAGGTGCAGTGCTTGGCGCAGGCATGTACATGTTCACCGCGGACGAGTGAGGAAGGTGTTGTTGCTGTTGTAGCTGGAGACCACGTTGCGTGGCTTGAAGGCAGTTGTGCAACAATAAGCACCGAGGCGAACCAGATGGAGTGGTCAGATCGGTCGTGATTCGCTAGCTCGACATTTTAGGACCGGGAAGGTGAAGACTCAAGGATCAGCTCTGGAGGACGACAGCCAGAGTAAGTTAGATCGCATCGTCGCCGGCGTGGTCTTCCAGCACGTCTCTTCGCCTCCATTGTCTTCGGTGAAGTGCATGGCCGTCAGCAGCGACATGGATGGAATGAGACAGCCATCGTTCGCTCTGCTTTGCACACCTGAAATCTTCATGCTCCATGCAAGACTGCTGGTCTGGTCAGGTGCCAAGAATGCGATGCCATCCCATTGAAGCCGTTGTTAAAAGTGATGAAGGACGAAGGACGTGCAGACGTGGTTGATTTGAGGGAAGTAAGGCAGAACTTCCAGCCGGATGACTAAGCCAGATCGGCGTCGAGCACATGAATGTTCCGTCATCCATGAAGCTCCATCATCAACATCAACATTCACCAAAAAGACTTCCAAGGTCCCACCGACAACTTCCAGCAGGCTTTTCAGAATTGGACTCGTTTTGATCCTGGGAACAACCACAGTGTTGAACCCTCCGTTTCGACTGTCGAAACTTCATCGACTGCCAGCAGACATGGCGGGCGACTTTAGACTCTCCGCCACGTTGAAAGGCCACGAAGAAGATGTGAGTCCTCCACGTCCTTGTCCTTTGTGCGCGCTATCGTCCACTCTCCTCCACTTGATTTCATCTCCTCAACGATGATTCATCCCGGGACAGCTGACGGTCCAATGTGCAGGTCCGAGCCATCGTCTTCCCCACCAAACAACACCTTTTCTCCGCCTCACGAGACAACACCGCCCGACAATGGAGCTTGCAGTCTTCACAACCTCCCGCATACGACGATACGATCGCTATCCGAGGACAGAACTGGTTCAATGGCTTAGCATATAGTCCACCAACGAAAGAGCATCCGCAAGGCCTGATCGCAACTGGTGGAAGGGAGACTTTTGTGTACGTGAAAGAGGTTGGAGCTTCGCCGGATGCGGATCCCTATCGACTGCTTATTGGGCACGCTGGGAACATCTCATGTATGGCCTTCAGCGAGGACGGCAATAAAATCATCAGTGGAGCATGGGACAGCCAGGTCTTTGTATGGGACATAGAAACAGGCGCTGTGACGGCAGAGCTCTCTGGACATCAAGGACCGGTCTGGGGGATTATGGTGTACGATTCCAAGTTGGTTGTGACCGCATGCGCCGACAAGATGATTCGCATTTTTGACATCAGCGGAAAGGCCCTCCACACGATCGAAGGCCATACAGATGTCGTGCGATCATTCTGCAAACTCCCATCCAGCCACTGGTCGGGCGCAGCGTTTGCATCGGCCGGTAATGATGAGGTGGTTCGTCTGTGGACGCTCGAAGGTCTCCAGGTTGCGGCATTGGAAGGACACACGGCCTACATTTACGACCTTGCAATCCTTCCGAACGGAGATATCGCCAGCTCTTCGGAGGACCGGACAGTAAGATTATGGAGAGATGGCCAATGCATACAGACAATCACGCATCCTGCGATCAGTATATGGACCGTTGCGGCGTGTCCGGAGACCGGAGACATTGCGAGTGGAGCCAGCGACAAGACGATTCGTGTATTTTCAAGAGATCCTGAACGGCAGGCGGATGCTGAGGTATGTTGCTCTGATCGTCGATGACCCGCGTGATGAGCCGCGAGTCGGGCTCTCGACGATGTCTGGGGTGGTTCTGACGCTGACATGTTCCCACAGACCGTGGCATCATTCGAAGAGAGCAATCGCATGTATGCAATTCCCGCGGAGACAGCGAGTCAAGGCCAGCCTTTTCAGAAGGAGAATCTTCCAGGCCCAGGTAAGTGCGCTCCGCAGAAATCTCTACATGCACCCCTCACGATCCCAACCGACTGTTCTGCGGTCCTCATCCCAGTCAGCTGCAGCTGCAGGTGAAGCTCGCGTGCTGTTGGTCGAGGACACTGCGCCAGGGACGTCGCATTGGACTCTTTGTACTGACTGGGATTGATGCAGGGGCGCTCCAAACACAGGTCGGCGAACGCGATGGACAACAACTTTTCGTTCGCGAGAACGACGGCAGTGTCACAGCACATCTGTGGGCTGCATCGACTGCTCAGTGGAATTTGGTAAGCTCAAAGCATGGCCTACCTCGCTCACGTACCAGCTGACAAAAGTTCTAGATCGGCACCGTTGTGGAAGGCGAAGGCACCGGCGCCAGCAAGAAGATCCATGAGGGCAAAGAGTACGACTATGTTTTTGACATCGACATCGAGGACGGAAAGCCTCCTCTCAAGCTTCCCTACAACCTGACCGAGAGCTCCTGGGATGCTGCTCGGAGATTTTTGGAGAGAAACGAACTTCCACTGTCCTACTATGAGCAAGTGGCAAATTGGATCACGGAAAATACTCAAGGAGCGCGGCTGGGGCAAGGCTCCAGTCAGGCGGATCAAAACGCACCTCCGCAAGCACAGGATCCTTGGGGAAGCGATCGGAGATATCGCCCTGGAGATGCGCCTTCCTCCTACGCACCTCGCAAGCTGCCGCAGCGAAGCTATATCGGCATCGTGGAGGGGAATCCCACGAATGCAATCAACATCATCTCACAAAAGTCGGAATCTGGCGAACTATCACCGGAACAAAGCCTGTCGTCGGACGACTTGGCCGCTCTCAAACAGCTGCCAGCTCAATTACAGAACAAGCAAGACCCGAAACCTACGCGAGACCAGATCAACGCCCTTCTGAAAGTCGCATCACAAGGTCCGGTCAAGAGCAGAGTTCCCGCTGTGGGTGTTCTTGCCGTGTTGGCCGTCTCACCTGATTTTGCGAGTGCGACGTCTGCGGCTGGCAAAACCATCATCGACATTATTGCGGCAGCAGGACTGCTCGACTCGCGCCAAGAAACGCCCAACAATGTCGTCCACACCATCCGTCTTCTCGTCAACCTCTTCAAAAATGCACCTGGCACAAAGACCGTCCACGAAAACTTTGAGCAAGTTCTTCGACTCGTCCGACCCTTCGCATCCGAACCCGAGTCTCCGGCTCAAGTCAAAGCACTCGCCACACTCTACCTCAATTACTCCGTCCTCCTGACATCTACCACGCTTGCCACCGACCGCGAGTCTCGCGCCAAAGTCCTCGTCACTGACATTGCCGTCATGCTAGAGAGCGACAGTCCTTACGCAGCAGATGTCGACGCTGTGTTTCGGACATTGTCCGCATTGGGCACTCTCTTGTCGGTCAGTGATGCGTTCAAGCAGTCACTGAAGGGTGGAATCTCGGGGACTCTGCACTTCGCAAGCGCGAAGCCGGAAGCCCAATTGCCAAATACGAAGGAGGTGATTCAGGAGATTCGGGATCAGCTAAGATGATGGGCAGCATACACGTTCGGATGGGTGGCATTGCATTGCATCTCGTAGTTTTTACACGACAACATACAGAGCATATGACGACCTAATGCATGTCGTGGTAGACAACGAAGACTTTGCCGCATGCTATGACTGCGTCTCAAAACTCGTGGCTATGCATTCCGCCAGAAATAGCTGCTCGACGGCAGAGAATTGCTCCCGAGGAGCACCTCTTCTCTCCCGTCCACAATGCTTTGCCATCTACCCATATGTCCTCAAGTCTCTCTCACTTCCGTCTCCGCTTTCTCACTCCTCACACTCCTCCTTCTTCCACCTTCTGTATCTTCATAAGCAATCAACAACTCGCCCTTCTTGCCGTACCGTCTCGGCATATCTCTAGCCACTTTGACCACGTCCAGCGTGCCCTTCAATCCGGAGACATTGTGGAACACATCGTCAATCTCTTCGAGGGACCTAGAAAGCAAAGTGTATATGGTCAGCAGACGCCATACACGGCCTGGAGTGCAAGAAGGCCAGGAGTCCGAGATAATTAAGGATCATGCGGGCCTTCTGCAGTTTAATATCTTACCGATATGCTGTTTCTGGGTAGAAGTAATAGACGGACGGGACGATGAAGGCATTGATGACGGCGAAGACTGTACTCGGGTTAATGGTGACGGCGGGAGAAATGAGGGAGCGCGGCGTACTCGTGTAGGTGTGGTGTCCGATGTTGGCAAAGGCCACGGGCGTGACCATCACGACCATGAACTGACGAAACTGTTAGCGAGACGGCGGAGCACTTCCACTGAGTTGACTCACATTGAACGCCCAGTTCGCAGTCGTGGAGATGGCGTTGGCCGGAGCACGAATGCTGAGCGGCGTGATCTCAGCTGGGTAGAGCCCTAGAATACTCATCAGCACAGTACGCGAGAACAACCTCCACGTTGCCAGACTTACAAGTCATCCCCAACCACCCGACCGCAAAGAAGCTGTTGAAAACGAACAAGAACACAGCAGCCGCGATGCCATACTGAGCGCTATTCGGCTCTCCAGCCTGGACAGAAGTCGTCCCAGACAAGATAGCCATGGAAGCCGCTTGACCCGCTGCGCCGAAAAGCATCAGTCCGCGGCGGCCGAAACGTTCGATGGTGAAGATGGCGATCCAGGAGGCGACGAACTTGAGGTCACGGTCAGTAAGGAGAGACGAGGAGGTCTGGCGAGCGTCGTACGTATTCTGTTCCGTTCAGAGCTGCGAGGAGGCGGCTCATGAATGGCGATACTGCGGTCCGATCAGCTTATTCTAGATAGACGAATGGACGACGAAGCTCACATCCTATGTTGTTCTCAAAGATAGAAGCCGCGTAGTAAGTTATGATATTAATCCCTGCATTCACACTCACACATCAGTCCTTTCTGTGCAAGATCTATCGGCATTCCAACTCACCCGAAATCTGCTGGAACATCTGGTTGACATAAGCGAGGATGGTCCGATGCAAATTCCTGTTCTTGTTGAGCTTGAAGCAGTCCTGGAATCGACCTTGCGCCATCTCGAAGACCGTGTCCTTGACGGCATTGAACTCGACTTGGATCTTGGGATCCTCTTCGGTGGTGTCGCTGAGGGCACAGAGGACTTCGAGAGCTTCGTCTTCGCGGCCTTTGAGGACGAGCCTGCCTTGTCGTCAGCCATCACGAGTATATCGCGGATATACGTTGTCATACCAGCGAGGCGACTCTGGAAGTCCGGGTATCAAGCAGACGATGGCAATAGCTAGAATGATTTGAAAGGCAATGGGAAATCTCCAGGAGATTTCCGAGGGTTCCAGAAACGAAAAGCCAAGGTCGAGCCAATAGCTAAGCATGACTCCAAAGACGATGAGCGAGCCTTCGATCATTACCATTTGTCCTCTGCGATGACTCTTCGACGTCTCGGATTGCCATGTTGGAACGGTGCTGGTGTTCATCCCTGTTCTTGTTAGCCATGTCGGCTGTAAACAGCACAAGTTTTCCGCAGAGCTTTACCGTTGCCAAAGCCAGTGAGAAGTCGGGAGATGATCAATTGAGTGAGACTCATTGAAGCCGCTTGAATCGCCGCCCCGATAATCATGATACCGCTGCCGACGATGATTGTCTTCTTTCTACCAAGCATGTTGCCAAGCCAGATGGTTCCGACCTGGACTGTGGTCAGACTTGATGTTCAACGTGTGCAGATTGACATGTCCATACCGCTCCGAAGAAGCATCCCAAGGTATAAGCGCCGACCGTGATGCCTTGCACCGGGTCAGTCCGGCCGTTTCGCTTGCTGAGGACGGTCGTCTACCTTGAATATTGGACACATAGCTCGCCGTCTGGCCCGCCGGGGGATTCTGCGTATCAATCTCCGGAAAGACTTTGAGGAAAGAAGGCAGCGTCAACAGTCCTCCCATGACGCCCTGTTCGCCGGGTCAATGAATGCCATTCTCGCCCGATTTTGGAGATTCCGCAGGACTCACTTGATCGTATCCGAACAAAGCAAAGTCGATGCCCGCCACCACGGCGATAGCAACATTGAGGCGCGTGCCTTTCAGGCCATAGAACTTCGGCATACTGAGACGGCCGCAAGAACGCCTGAACGTGCGAGAAGAAGATTTTGTTGGAGGAAAGAATTGACCCGAGACGACGCGACATCTGCCCTACCTTCGTCAAACCAATATGCTACCCGAGGGCTCCTTCATCGTGCTAGACGGCATGCTCTTTTTGTCATGCCGAGCGAGATCTTTGGCGGAGTGGAGTAGAGAGGTGCATGACGGAACGAAATGGGTCTTGCTCCACGAACGTGAACGAATGGGCATTTCAACATCCGAAGTCGGTCTGGAGTAGCGAACAATGGAAAGCGGAGAATCAGCAGGGGTGTTTACCCGTGGAGTACCCTGGAGGTTTACCCATCGCCGTCGGATCCGTGGCCAAGACATCGTCCAGAGGCACTCCCCGCGCTTGAGCGCTCGGCATGTTATGAGGCGAAGGCAGCGGTGATGCGAAGGCCGACGACGGCCAGCTATTGTATTCGTCGCGTATTTGAAGATGATCACGTTGACCATGGAGCGAGCTCGAGACGAGCGCAGATTTGCGTGGAGCATCATTCGTGGGTGATGGGTCGGCAAATCCGCGGGTGGCAGAAAATTGTGGACTCGATTGAACAATGAAGTACCTTCTAGTAAGTTATCACACCCGCCGAGATTGGAGAAGAGAATGGCGTCGTCTCTAGAGGTCGCTCCTCGTTGGCGATATCGCCGTGAAGAGTCGAGTCTCTCAAAGATGGACAAGGCAGTGCAGCGAAGCGCGGACAAGACCGACTGAAAGCGACCGTCAATAACGTGACAATGTGAGGAGGCGTACATTTCTTCCTCTCGAACACAATCGTCTCAAACGCCGGGCATTTTCATATAGCCATCGACCAGGCGAACTCTACGTCCAGGATGGATGTCTGTATCATCTCGGCGTCCATGCAATATCCCACGACTTCACCGGGCGTCGTCTTGTATCCGCTCCTGGATCATGAATCCATTTACTGATCATGGTCCATGCGAGATCGAAGGCTATTCAGTATAACTCGGGCAACGTGGAAGTTGTTGAGCGGTCTTGCCCTTGAGAGATCTACATCACCTCGGTGTGGGAGGCCTCACCCTCTGGGGCGGCATCAGCTTTTATTCCTCAAGATACGGCTTCGTCTGCGATAATCTGGGGTCCGTGGAGCTGGTCATGGCCGACGGCAAAGTCGTCAATGTTTCTCAGACCAACCACCCGGGTCTTTCCCGCGCACTCAAGGGCGGAACGAGCAACTATGGAATTGCCATCCATTTCCGTATGAACACCCTTCCAGGCGGTGACTTCTGGGGTGGACAAGTCTTTTACAACATGTCCACCGCCATCACGCTCCAACCTCTTCCGCAAATCTTGACGTCCAAGGGCGCCAAGAATGGAGGCAATGTCCTCGGCTTCACGCGGGAAGATGGAAACGTCGTCAACGCCATATTGACGACCTACTGGAATGATGCGGCCGATGATGATAGGGTGCATGGTGAGTCGCAGCGGCTGATTCAAGAGGCTCAGAAGATGGCAAAGAAAGCGAAGGTCAACATTCGAGCGCTGTATTTGAACTATGCGGCGAAGTGGCAGGATCCGATTGGTGGGTATGGAGAGGATGAGGTGCAGTTTTTGAAGGAGATGAGTACGAAGTATGATCCGAATGGAGTTTTCCAGAACGGTATCCCGGGTGGGTACAAGGTCTCTGGGAAGAATGGATCGGGTTGAAGGATAATGAGGCTTTGCATGACCCTTGAGGAGACCAGGACTTTCAGAGCGGTAGGGTCCGAAACGACAGCATCCAAGGAATTTCCGAGACAGACTACACCGATGTTCTGAGTACGCATATAGAGACTGTAAGACGCTTCCTCCGAGAAGTGTCTTTTGGAGAAATCTTCCATGTTCCCGCCATGCGTGTCCAGTCCTCAAGGTATACACTTGCCAACATGCGCATCCAGACTCTCTTCGGTCAACCCTGCAACAACGAGCAGCAGCACGAGCTATCACCTTCGCGCGGTCTGCGAGAGATGCTTCATGAACATCTTGGGTTCAAATCGTGACCTTGCAGCTGGCTGCTTACCAGACCGCAGCAGCTCCAGTGCTCAGACATGAAGTCAAGAACAGCTATGCAGTACGAGCGCGCGCAAGTCCAAGACGTCCACGTCCAATTCTCAACGCTGACTCCACGATGCAGAAGCGTACCTAACTCTTCAGAAGGACCGTTGGCTTTACGGGAGGGCTTCTATCGATCGTAGTCTATCAGTACTCTCAGAACCGTCAGCACGAGGTCAGCTCACTCCATCGGTGCCTCTCTTCACGTTCGTCTCTCTACAGCTCTTCGTCCTGTCTCCGTTTCGAGCCCGTTGGCGGAAGCGCCTTGTTTTGGTGAAGTGTGGTGAAGAAGTCGGCTGCTCCGCTGTAGACTCGGGACAGCACTAAACTATATGGGAAACGGCGAGGTGGACGTCAGGAACGTGTCAAGGCAGGAATGTGTTGTGGACTTTTCGAACTTCACGGGTCCACCTCGGAGCGCGCTGAAGAGGAGGCAGTCTTCGTGGTGGACGAACTGCAGCCTCAGGCTCCATAAGCATGACTCAGCTAATGGTTTGATTGTGGGACCTGCAGACAGCCGCTAGTAAGTATAAGTATTTTCTTTCTCCCGCAACCCTCTAAGGTGAACTAGCTCTCTTTGCCTTTTAGCTTAGGTATGTCGCACTTCTAATACTCTCTACTCGCCTAGGACCTAGCTAATAAAGAGGACTTTCCCTAGATTTAGCCTAGCTACCTAAAAGCTTAGCACCGGCTAGACAACAGCCTCCTTCCTTCTACTTTATACTTTCCTTCTTCCTCTACCTTTAACATCTCCCCTTCCTACTCCGCTCTACTATAATACCCTCCTTATCTACGGGTAATAGCTGCGGCATAGTAATAGCATCTACCTTATGTCCTCGCTTATAGGCATGTAGCAGACGTCGTAGAGTAAGAACGTGAATTACTCGACTATATAGTATATAGCGGGAATGCCGACTTTCTAGCGTTTCGCCTACGAGCGAAAACGCAAAGGAACGCAACGTAAGAGACACCTACTTTTGGGGCAGTTCGCTCCTAGGCTCACTGCGACCAAAATGTGGATGAGTGGGGGAAGAGAGTCGGGAAGAAACAACTCGATTGGCATCCGTATCCCCCGCCCCCGTCGCACGCCCTCGCCGACTCGCCTATGGCTCGCGGCTCGAGACGTGCTAGGGGTCGAGATCAAGTGTAGTATCTGGTATGCACCTTCCCAATTCAGCGCGCCGCGCCACGCTCCTTCCTCGCTAACATCTTGCAGTTCTTTTCAGTTTAATCTCTGAAACGTCACTACGGTGACATTCTATGATTATACTTATTCTTGGACCTCCGTCGGTGGCCGCTGGGCTTGCTCATGTCACTGACGACCGTGTCGCCAGTATTGCACTGTCTCTGGCTGACGCGAACTACTTTTTTTTCATCTGTCCCTTTGCCATTGGCAAGGTGTAGGAGAAGAATTCCTCTTGCTTGTGTGTGTGTGTGTGTGTGTGTGTGTGTGTGTGTGTGTGTGCGCGTCGTGCGGCGAAGTTTCACGTATGTGAGTACCTACGGTGATGTATCGTCTTCCTGTCCGCCGCAACTGCTCACCTCTGCTGACCGAGAACAGATGGTATCAGCATGACCGCCCATGGCGAATAATCACAGTCGCGCTCACAGCATTCAGCATCGACGACGTTGCTCCAAACGAGAAGCCATCGAGGCTGCGCCTGACACCTCAACTACTGCGCACGCAATCCTCTCCTCTACTACCTCTCCACCGATGTGGCACGAACCACCACCGCTTCGACGTCAAAGCTACTTTTCAGAACGATCAAAATAAGAAGTGCAGGACCATGAGAGAACATTCGAGACAGGTAGAGTCATGAGGCAGACAGATTGAGGACTATGAGCATTTGGACACAAAGCGATGGAGGGGATCAGAGCGGAATGCGCAGATGGCAGTCTGGAAATACGGCCGGGAGAATGCTCTTGCTGCCACACGTTCTTGTAAGTAGACCCATCAACGTCTCATAAGAACACTTTCCGTCGAAAGAGAGGCCCACCGGAAGACAATGGCTTTCCTTCTTCACCTGCTCAGTCTTGTTTGCGTCGTCGAGTCACCAGTCTACGTGTGCAACCTCTTCTGGCTTCCTGAACACAAACATCATCTACGCCACGGACATCAGGAACGTTCTGCGCATACAGGAGCTGTCTGAAAGAATTCACTTTACATGACGGTCACATGAAAGACTTGGCGCCAATCACCATCTCCTTGCTCTCGCAGGTCACTTCACCAGCTCCGCCGCAGCACTCTCTCTCTCGTCCATCCATCTTAGACCACCAAGCTCGCCTCCACCACCTCTGCCAAAACAGGGCTCACCATGAATCAATTCCCGACCTACTCCGACGGCGACGTCAAGGTCATCATCAGCTCTGGCCGACACTATCAGCTCCACTCGAACTTCCTCCGCAACAGCAGCCCAGTGCTGCGCAACCTGCTTCAAGACGAAAACGCCGCCAAACTCTCCTCAAAGGCCATCAAAAAGAATGCCGTGCGTTTCCAACTCACTCTCACACCAAACAAGCGCCGCCGTGACAACACCGATATCAAACATGTCTTCGCTCTCACCGAGCTCGACCGCAACGGCCGCGCGATCAGAGGCAGCACAGCTTCCATCGTTGAGTCCGAGAATGGCCGCGCCATCGAACCCAACTTTCTCGCCTTCGACAGGATTCTACGTGCCTTCTACAACCAGGGCTTTGACTTCGGAGATGCGCAGGAAGACCACATGACTGATCTGCTGAACGCCGCTCTTGAAACCATCGCCGCAGCAGAATACCTCAAATGCGTGAGTCCAGTCAAACCGGCTGTTCATACCCTCGACTAACACTCCCTCGCAGGTCCACGTCATCTCGGGCCCGATTGAAGCAACTCTCCTCAGCACCGGACAAAGCCTCCAGCGCGCCCTGTCACTCTACCCACCCGCCTGGCTCATGTTCGCCGAGCGCATCAAGTCCCGCGCGATCTTCAAGCAAGCCCTCATCCATGGCACCGGCCAATACAACATGCCCGTTGTGCAAAACGCCATCGCGGACGGCAGTCTTTCCGACTCGATCATCGCCGTCCTGGAGAAGAAAGCGCAGGCAGTCGTCAACGGTGTAGCTCAGGCACAGCGCTGCATGGCATCCTACTATCCGGCTGCGCTGATGAGGGAGAAGACAATCGGCAGGGTGGACCGTGACAACATCGGCCGTGCAGACTACGGCAATGACATCCTCATGTGGATCGCACTGTGCGTCTTCCGGCATTGGCTGTCGGATCAGCTGGCGGCGGACCACACGCATCATGCACCGGATATGGGATACCAGCTCATGTCAATCGTCAACCAGGGTGGAAATGCGTATCTCTCGCGACAGGTGCTGCAGCATCAATTCCACGCGAGGTTTCCGATGAGTCCGAAGGGGATGGCGTGTGTGGAGCATCGGCTGATGGAGATCAAGAACAATGTTGCGCAGTGGGCTGCTGTAAGTTTGCGATTGCTGAGATGAGGTACATTTGAACAATACTGACTTACTTGCTAGCCCCTCATGGTGGACGACACCGAGCTCGATACCACCCGCTACCCGGTCAAGCACTACACCCACATCCGAGTCGACGTCGAGGACTACCCTTGGGCCGCATCCGAGATCGCCGCTCAAGCAGCGATTGCAGTAGGTGATACAGCGCCGGTTGATGACGCACCAGAGTTGAACGAAGAAGAAGGGGTCTTTTTGGAGTCGAGTGATTCGGAGATGGGCGAGAACGCAGGTTCGGACGATGTCGATGGTGAGGATGATACCGGTGATGAGGATGCCATGGAGACTTGAGGTACTATTTCGCTTGCGGCGGACAAATGCTGCGTGCTGCTGCTTTTTGGGTTGCACGCTTGGGTGAAAGGAATGAGGCTGGATACGTGCGTTGCTAGTGTTGGTACGAAGTGCTGCCACAGAGGACTCATTCGGATTTGCGAATCATATTTCGATAGACTCTGGAATGTGAAGTCAGCGTTGGCTGTTGAAGACAGTCCTTGGGTGCGAAATTCTCCAATTCGTACGATTCATCATTGTCGTCGACCTCAATGTGAGCCCGGGCAGGATCGGTGATGATGCCATCTCTCATGGCCGGCAGCTGGACGGAAAGGCATAGAGTGAGCACGTTGTGTCCGTGAAGCACCCTTTAGAACGCCATCCAGACCAGTGGCAGTGCCGACGTCGCTGGTGAGCAGATCCTCGCAACTCGGGTGATTTCGAACCACAAGCGAAGGCAAGGTCACCTCGTCGGGCTGATATAGAAGAGCGACGCAGGAAGATGGCCGAGCGATTGACAGCTGGCATGGCGTTCACCTTTGCTCGAACGTGCGGGCGCACATCGGCAGCAGACGGATGTCGTCGTTCAGCCATCTCAAATTCAGCCATCCATTTTTGAACGTCAGCAGGCATTGCCATGCGAAAGTTGGCGGAAGAGCTAGCAGGCCTTGGCCTTCGCATAGTCCTGGCCAACCCCCGGACTGCACTCGCCGACCTCCTCATGGCATACGGGAGCTGCTCGTGGATGGCAGCTACTTCGGTATATTGGATCAGTGATCAGATGCTCTCGTCGGGCGACAGTGCCGCAGCTTTCAGGAGTATGCCGAGCTAGGAAGCCATCAGAACTGGTCCGACAAAGAAGTCATTTGGCATGCGCAGCCCTCTGCACACAGCAGCAGAGATGGCGGGTCGGAACAAGCTCCTGTCATCTTCGTTGATCGCCTGCCACATCGAAGTCAAAGCGCACTGGCCGCTATTCTTGCCATGCGTTCGCCACCAGGCTGGGTAATTGCAGTCCCACACGTTGTGACAGCTGCGGGGTTGATCGAGGTGGTTGGGAAAACGGAGGACAACACATTGCGGTGTGAGAGCTCATCGCTCGGAAATCGTTCGCTCATGCCAGCAATCCCTCGAACGCGCGGACTGCCTTATTCCAGACTTCGGAATGGGTGTCTTCCCACTTCCGAATGGCTTGTACGCCGTCCAGATCCTCGTGCATCCGCTTCAAATTGGTCGTCCCGTTCAGCACGCCCGTATTGCCCAGCCCAAGCACCAGTGCGTACAATGCGACCGGTCGGCTCACTCCCGCTGCCTCCGCAACACTGCCCACAACATCCGACTTCAACAAATGAGGATTGGCAGTCAGGGTCCAGAAGCTCTGATACGTGATGGCCTTTTCACGACAAAAGACCCTGATTTCTGCGTCATAGCCGGAATCTCTGTAGAAGCGATTCTGCAACATCTTCGGTTTGATCGTCGCAAAATCATACAATTGCCGCAGCACAGACAATGAGTAGACATTTGACACGCCGATGGTTCGCACCGAGACTGGAACGTGCGTCTCCATCGCAGTCCACGCCTGCTGGGTCTCGACGAAAGACGGGAGAGGCGAATGCAGCACCAGACAGTCGATATAAGCGGGCTGGTCCGGATCTTTGGAGTGTTCCAGGTTTCGGAGCGAAGATTTTACGGAGGCGTCGACTTGCTCTGCAATGGAGAGGGAACGGTCGTAGGGCAGGTCCGAAGGGTCCTGACCATGGATGGGAGTGAACTTTGTTTGTATGTACAAATCCTCGCGAGTCAATTTGCCGGGTTGAAGCTCAAGGGCATCGCGGATGCCGTCACCGACCAGGTCCTCTCGATAGTGCTTTGGCTGCGCGGCTGTGTCCACACCGCGGAAGCCGGCGAGGAGAGCTTGTTTGACGAGGTCGCGTGTCTCGGTCTTCTTCCATGCTGTCCCATATAGAAGAGACGGGATGGTCTTCAGTGTCTTGACGGAGGTCATGGTTTGCGATTGCTGTATGTTCGCCGCCTGCCAAACGCTTCGTGGTCCATCAATGCTCAGCCGCCGTCATTTCGTCGGTTGGTGAGTCGGCTCACAGGGGGAGTGCTTGTAGGAGGGAATGCAGGTCAGAGGAGGAATGATGTCGTCCCGTCCTCGCAGGGAAGATGACATCAGCAGAGGGTGGACGGAAAAGGAAAAGAGTGGTATTGCGGAGGGCGCTAGGGTTATGTGTAGTTAAGCGAGCATGGCTTCCTCGTCGTGTTACCTCGTCTCCACGACATTCGACCTCATTGATGCATCTCCGGGAAATACGCAACGGAGATCCCACCACGCACGTCCTCCATCTCCGCATCTGTCGAGGACCTCGTGTCGCCCTGAGAAGTCGACGTCACCAACATGAATTGCCGTGTTTCATCCAAAGTCATGGCGCACGATGCCGAGTCGGTCTGACCCTTTGTGACAGGCACGAACATCGCAAACGCCTGCACTGGAGACCTGGTGCAAACATGAACAAGAGCTCGCATCCGCCGAGTAGCCGGACAGGCAACGCAATGCCAAGTACAAGTTCACACCGCTACATTGGGTATACCGTGCATGCGCCCACCCACCTGGAAGCGTCCGCCATTCCCGGAGGCTCGGAACTCCTCCATCAATGCCAGCCGCCGCAGACCTGTCAAAAGTCCTCGTCCAACGACCAGCGTCTTGCTGGCGGGTTCTTTGCAGGTATTCTGAGGCCCGTGTAGCGTCATTGCGCTTGTCGCGTGTCAAGCACAGATGAATTTCGGACCTGCAATCTACAGCCCATATCCCCGTCAAAATGGGACAGCCTTGCTAAAATTGTCAGCCACCACCTGGTACACCCCGGTTCTGCGACGCCTTCATGTCAAGATAGGCGTCTGTCATACATGCCTTCCTTACCGATCCTGACCTTTGGCCCATGATCGAGGACCGGTGTGCAGGGCGCTTCATAACTCCATGAATAAGTGTGGCAGAGCGATGTCCTCCCGAACCTCCCTGGTCCCTCCCGCGGCGTCTCAATGTGGCAGGTATGCGTTCATGGACCCAGTCTGCAACGAGCGAAATCTCATGAGCCTCCTTCCATTTGACCAGCCATCCAGAGTTCCATTTACATATTACCCGTCAAATCACCCGTCACTGCTTTCGTTTGGTCATAGTTGAGTTTCTGTTGTTTCAAAAATGCATCGCTCGACTCGCTCTTCAGGAGCGCTTCCTCCCAATATCTTTCCCGCCGTACATACATCCTCCTCCCAGCCTCCAACCTCATCCATAATGGCTCAACCACATCTACCCACATCAACCTACGTGCCTGATCGAGCACCTCCTCCTCTGCCCGAAGGAGAGAACACATCGTTCGACGACGGTCCTGGCCTAGAGAAGTCTTCCACCTTCGAGACCGCCACGCCGTTGTCTATAAACCGGTCGAGATCCAACACATACAACCGAGAACGAAAGCAAAGCAACGCAGCATCGATGATGGAGGGCTCACACTTTGGACCACAAGTCGACTTTGACCTGGGAGACGACGTCGCTTCTAATGCACCACCGCCGCAACGGAATCCTTCTCGCCAGCAGATGATGCGCTTCCCAGGACCCTCAACACCCAGCGAATTTGGCTTCGGACACGACGATCCAGACGCCAAGCACTGGCCACGACCGCCTTACGACTATGGCGTCCCGATGCGAGCACCTTCTACGGCACGATCTTACTGGGGTGAAGAACCACCCTACTACAACCGACCATACAACCGCCGCATGACTTCAGTAAGAGAGTCGGATGAGTGGCACGGAGGAGGCGGCCGAGGTCCACCACGACCTCCTCGCAGCAACCGATACCACTCGTACGACGATGATGATAGCGACGATCACCGTCTTCGCAGACCTCGCAGGAAGCCAAGCATGCGTTCGGATCGCTCGACTCCGCCGCCAGAGGTCGTGATGCGACTTCCATTCACCACCTGGATGAATGGATCTATCAAGGGCCGTGAGTACTATGCCTTGCTATTCTCGGAGACAACCTCAGCTGACACCACAACCAGACTTCGTGGCCGCGATGGGTGAATTCATGGGCACGACCATGTTTCTGTTCTTCGCCTTTGCCGGAACACAAGTCGCCAACATCGGCGCGGAAAGCAATGACGCGCAGACAACGACGAACGCAGATACAGGATTCAGTCCCATCGTGCTGCTCTACATTGCGCTCTCCTTCGGTTTCAGTCTGATGACCAACGTGTGGATCTTCTTCCGAATTTCAGGTGGAATGTGAGTAAACAGAGACCAATCTTGCAGCTATCGAGGCCTTCGCTGACGACAACTCAGGTTCAACCCAGCCGTGACACTCGCCATGGTGATGGTCAAGGCCGTTACCATCGTTCGCGGTCTCCTCCTCGTGGCATCGCAACTTCTTGGCGCCATCTTCGCCTCGTACGTGGTGTCGGTCCTCTTCCCGACGACCTTCAACGTGCGAACTACGCTGTCAAAAGGAACATCTGTCACACGAGGTGTTTTTGTATGTCTCACTTCAACCAAATCCGAGTTATACACAACGCTGACCACTACTCCAACAGATCGAAGCAATGCTTACCGCCGAGCTCATCTTCGCCATCTACATGTTGGCGAACGAGAAGCACAAGGCCACATTCATGGCTCCCATCGGTATTGGCATGGCGTTGTTCATCGCCGAGATGGTCGGCGTGTATTACACTGGTGGTTCTCTCAACCCAGCACGCTCGTTCGGACCTTGCGTCGTCTCCGGAGTATGGGACGCAGAGCATTGGATTTACTGTAAGTCGAACCTCCTTCCCGCCCACGGCCCAAACGTACGAGTACTGACCAAAATGCACAGGGCTCGGACCAGCATGTGGTGCCGTCTTAGCGTGGGGATTCTACCGCGTCATCAAGATGCTAGAGTACGAGATGGCCAACCCAGGACAAGAAGCATCGAGCAAGCACGAAGCCGCCGCCGAGCAAGAAGCGGTCGAGGCCGACTTGGCTGACATGACGCCGAAGAAGGAGGAAGTATGAGAAGCTTGAATGAGAGAGTAAGGGGAGATGACAACGCAGACGCTACAAACATGGACCATGTTAATGAGGGGATTACACTAATGATGAGGATGAATTGGATGAATTTAAAGAGAGCTGATGAGGTTTTCGCCGAAAGGCCTGGCGACAGGTGATGGGGTGGTTTTGCAGGTATCGAGGCCACTGGTTGGCATTGGGATGGGAACATTGGGCGGGCGCTTTGTACGGCGTCTTGTGTATATATGTTCAATTACCTCTCTTGACGGATGGTCTTTTCTTCTTGGTTCGTCGCACAGTCGCCCTCGCTTGTCTCTGGCAACCCTTACCAGTCTAAGAATGTCCGAGTCTCGACGATGTTCATGATTCCGCGATCCTGTTGCAGACACGGGGAGCTATGCTGATGTCGTGAGAAATCTTTTGGATGAGTGACTGTCTACCACTCTGCTAGATCAATCAAGCATGACCGAGCACAATCAGCTGCGCGGCTCCCGGTCTTCCAATACCCACGAGCACAAACTCAGCAGATGCAATCGAAACGCCTCCAACGCCTTGCTAAAAGAACAATGGTATCCCTCCTCTGCAATCAATAATCATCAAATTCCAAATGCTTCCTCCTCTCCTCCGCCTCCTCCCTCGCCATCTGATAATCATCATCGTCCACAACACTCCCATCCTCCCACAACTTCTCAAACTCCGCGTCCACCGCCAACCCACCCATCGAATGCTGCTGCTGCGCAATCGCCCAAATCCCCTCCCTCGCCCGTTTATGCCTCTCCCGGTCCTCTTCAATCCTCTGCTCAATCTGCCTCTTATCCAACCTGATGCCCGGATTGAACATGCCCGATCCCATCCCTCCCGCCTCCCTGGCCATCGACTGCGGCGTGTTCCTCACCGCTGTATCCGTCGTCGCATCTGCCACTTTATCTCGCCGCGGTGAAGCCTCTACCGCACCACTGTCCCT
This sequence comes from Zymoseptoria brevis, assembly GCA_000983655.1. Lineage (NCBI taxonomy): Eukaryota > Fungi > Ascomycota > Dothideomycetes > Mycosphaerellales > Mycosphaerellaceae > Zymoseptoria > Zymoseptoria brevis. The sequence continues at coordinate 48,678 of JYJE01001897.1, forward strand.
GCCCACAATACACTCCTCCAACTCCACCACCGTCTGCGGCTGCAAAAACGTCCTCTCCCTCAATATCCCCAACACTTTCCTCACGACCTTGACATTCGCCGCTCCAGACCCATCATCCGGCGCCACGAGGTCGATGATCCGCAAAATATCCCTCTCCATCATGCGAATGTATCCGATCTCGCCTTGCGCTTTCGCCGTATCGCATAGTGCCGGGAGAAAGTACATGATATTCGCGCGATTGTTCATGTTATTGCGCTCGAGCTGTTCGAGGATGCAGGAGTGGAGGTCGTCGCTGAATTCGGAGTGTCGGAGGGCGTAGTTGGCGGCTTTGTGGGCGGAGGAGGTGGAGGCATTGAGGTGTTGGAGTTGGGACGTGAAGCGCATGCGCACTTCGAAGGGGTCGGCCATGGTTGAGGAGGGAGGTGATGCGTGTGGTAGTGATGGGACAGTTGGAGGTTTGTTCAATTTTTGGTATGACTTGAAGGTATGGATGTTGCTGGCGTGGGGGCGGAAAGTCTTAACTCCGACAGCGCCGACGCTTCTGCACCATTTCTCTCTTCGACTTCATGGCTGCTTTCTCTCTGTAATGTACAATGACTTCCAACTTCTCGTCTCCACCATCCTCCTGGTCTGCGTCTCATCCCGCGCAACATCCCACGATCAATACCTATACTGCAGACACTCCCGACACCTGAAGTGCCCGCAAACAGCACATCTCTCCGGCGTCAAGATCGGATTGTTTGTTTCATGGCAGCCTGAGCATTTCCTATGCGTTCGTCAGTACATCAGCGGGATCCGAAGACAAGAGCGTAATCCTTACCACCAGCCGGCCATCGACACGGGAAGAGATGCCTTCACGCTCTCAGTGGAGCGAATGTCCTCTGCGACGCTGTCCTTCTTCTTGCTGCTCTCCTCTGCGACGCTGTCTTTCTTAATGCGGCTTTCCTCTGCGCAACTTTCCTGGTCGCTGTTCTCTGACTTTCCTGTGCATGGAGTCATGGCTTCTGCGCAGTACGAACGGTTCATCGACTCGTGTACGGATTTGGGTGTATGGGTTGTATATGGAGGTGTAAGATGGTGGGTCGTTGCTGGTCTTTCGGTGCCCATCTTAGCCCAGTTTGCTTGCAAAATCTTTAACATGACAGTCACAAGATCGTAGTCATGAGATTCACGGATGTTGAGCTTCTTGTGTGGAAATCACAAGCCGACAGATGCTCGTTCCTTGTGATTAAAGTTCTCCACGTCGTCGAGAAAATATGGTTGTCGCAAAAATCTGGCACAGAGATAGCTGAGCAATCAGCGGACAGGTAAATCTCTTGTACTGCTCCCAATAACTCAATCACCTACGTGCTCGCTAATCCGAACAAACTCAGATCCAAAGACTGATCTTGAGAATCTGCTCCAACGCACAGGCCAAAAGGAACGCCCTCCAGTAAAGCAATATCGAACCACCCTTCGTCAGCTACAACTCCGCATCAAAGCTCAATCGGACAGAACATCTGCAAATTGCTCTCGAGAGCGGCTCAATAGCTGTAGCAGTACGCATCCTTGTTATGGCCGCAAATAGGGCACCGGGTCGGAGTATTATATGGACCATTGGTGTGGCGACAGTTGCAACAGACCCTGGAAGAGGGTTAGCACTGGACGAGCGGGCTACATCTATGTGCTCATGTGGAAGGCGAACATACCACCAGCCTCTCATGTTGGCTCCGAAGGAACGGCCGATATTGCGGAGGTGGTCGAGGATGTCGTCGTTGTCATTCTTCGTCGAGCATTCGTCGTCATTGTGGTGGTGGACATGTTCGGCGTGGCTCTTGCTGGCGGAAGTTTTAAGAGCCATTGTCAAGATCTTGGCCGGAGTGTGGTTGAGCGGAGACGTGAAGCTGGTCTTCACGATGACTGCTTTATGTTGAAACGGTGGTTGGAGCTGTGTGGTGTTGGAGTCGTGCTTGGTAGATGCGGACTGCTGCTGACACCAGTCACCTTTACTTACCCTTCTCTTTCCCTATATACACCCACGATCAAAAGCGAGGCGCACGAGAGGTGTGCCTCCTGAACCATCTCCACCTCACAGACCGCCAGCGCACAGCAGAGAGACACTCACGATTGCAAGGTCGCATCATATCCTTACACTTGAAACGACGCAAGCGGCCACTAAGATGGCCGCCTTCTCTGGATGGACGGACATACCTCCTACCGCCAGCATGTTTGGATATCAAAACCGTGGAGCCGGAAGTAAGCCCTGTTTTCAGAGACCAGTAAATATTATGAGGTCCGGTGCTTCAGTCCAATCACTGGAGGTTCATCGCTCGATGGGAGATATCATGTGGACCAACGACCCGTGATCGGCCGGCAACAGTTGGCGGTCCTGCTGCGGAAAAGGCAATACGTCGTTTCCTGAACGGAACGTGGTACTGGAGCCACTCTTGAGCGTTGCGACATCGGCGCGAGCGTAATAGATGGAGTAAAGGCAGACACATCCCACGCCAGCAAGTTAAGTGTAAGATAAAGACTCCTCCAAGTCTGCGCCACCTGCAACATCACATCATGTTGCCTTCAACTTTCTCAAAGCAGGTCATGCTGTTTGGCGGCTTGCCATGTTCGGTCAGCGAATCCATGGAGGCGTCCGTCAGGATACGCCACGATGCTCGGTCGGCCACGTGGGTAGAGGAGTATGCGGGAGAGAAACATCGGAGGGTATATCAGACGCCCTCCCCCATTCTGATCTCATCATAAGCCACTTGTCGGATCAAGAAGGACTCCAACTGTGATGCCTGAAAGCGGCCGAGTGACACCGACCGCCAGCAGCATCACGAATGCAACGTTGAAGACAGCGCTGCGCCTTCAGCAGTCCGCAATATTTTGCAAAGAATGATTGGCGGTCTGTGTTACCAGCTGCTGTGGGAGGAACTCGCACTCTATTCCGCCTTCCTGCCCGAGGCGTCACTACATCGCGGCCGTTGATCACGATTGTGGACCGCCAACAGGGAGAAGACTTGCTGCTTCAGGACTTCCGATCCAGCAAATTGTGACCTCGACATAGCCATGATCGCTTGTCGTCTTGTAAATGTGTCTGCGTCACGAGGTGTCGAGCCGGCAAAGACGGGCCTCTCAAAGGGGCGGCCTCCTTCGGCTTGGCGCTAGTCGTCGATCGCGTTGGGAGGTGATTCTGGACTTCTCGGTCTTGGACTGACGTAGGTAGAGGAAGTGGCACATTGGAGGTGTTTGCGTATGAGGTCGAGAGGTTGAGCGAAGACCGGCGTCGCTTCTCGCTTGGGCTTGCTCGGCTGCATGCAGGAACGTCATCCGCAACCGCTGAACATGCTTCTTCGAATTACATAATGTGAGCAGGATTGACATTGAAGTCAAATGAGTGAATCGTGAAGAGTGGTAATGAAACGGAAGTGCAATGCCTCTATTCTACCGCGGTGATCAACAACGAAACAAGCCCAAGCACCCCAAACGAGTCCACACTGCCCTGTACCAGTCGATGCGGAAGATGCGCCTCGATCTCTCTGACATCAGTAATTTGTACACGAGCCATCCTTGAAATGCGGCCTCCTGTCAAGGCTGAAGGACTGAAGTGGGCGGCCTCATTGGTACCTTATGCCAGCAAAGATCTGGCGGCTTATGTGCGTCTGGTGACGGAGCATTTGCGGAATGATGTCGACAGTGATCGGAAGCTGAGTGCATGGTATTGTGGTGATGATATGATGCACCGGACAGGAGAAGGACAGATGGGAAGAAAAGGAGAAGTCGGTAATGCCTCAGTTCATAATCCTGAGACCGCCGTCCCACCACTTTTACACGACGCGCGAGCGTTACGCTACGCCGTATTCGGGCAGTGTAACTAGCGACAGGATGATGTTTAGAACAACCTCACTCTACTCGCTCTTTTCCGTGTGTTGATTCCTTGATGCCAGACGTTGATCGGAGCTGACATGAAGTGATGGGAAGGCTCAATACAGCTTTGTCGTTCCGAGCCGAGTTTGGCTGACCTGAGTTGGACTCATTCCGTCACACAGAGGATAGAGGTCGAGGTCAAAAAGGGATGCTTCGACGAGATATGGGAATCATGCGATCATTTGACGAACATTCGACTGATTCGATCGTATCGCAAGACGTAAGAGGTTGTAATTCGTTACTTGTTGATACTCCGCCAAGTCGTCGCCGCCTGACCTGAAGTCGACGACTGAATCCGAGCCGAAAGTCCGAGCACCGAATGTGGCCGTAGCAATCGCGATCCCTTCGAAATGGCCTTAGCCATTTTGAGACGCGAAGCTTGTGCTGCGCGATCGCGGACATTTTCGCACACCGTGCGAGATCGTTCCCGACACAACATCTCGAACCCCTTTTCTTCCGACCGCCTTCCGGACTACGACATGCGTTTGGATCTCTTCCCGAACACGTGTATTGTCTGGACAGCTCTTATTGCGTCGTAAGATCTTCATGTCGTATGGGGAGCGCATCTTTCTGTCCGTGCTCGATCGCTATACGAATACGCTATTCGGCATCGCCCGACCGGCCAAACCCCTTTCGGCTTGCGATGCTTTTTCACAAGATGGGAAAACAATTCGATTCCTTGCAATGTATCGCAGTACTCAAGCGCTCCTCGATAGTGTGACTCCTCGTCGCGTCAGCATTCTGTTGGTAATGCGTAGTCCTCGTTGTATCCTTCGTGTATGTGTTCCGTGTGTACGTCGCATACGATCACCCCGATCGCATCGCCACCTCACGGGATTTCGCCGCCAGCTTGAGTTAGCTCCACGAGAACTGGTACCACGGATATGAGCGTTTCCAACAGCAACATGACGTGAGCACAACTCTCTCAACCCGTGTTCTTCCGGTTTGTTTACATCCCCCAGATATATAAACCCCGCGCCTTCCCCCGCCTCTCCCTCTCTCTTTCTTCTTTCCTCATACCGCGCATACACATTCGACATCAGACTAACAGCAGCACTCGACACTTTCGAAGCTCCCCCACGATGTTCGCGTTCGCATGCACGGTATTCGCTTCCGCCGCCGCCACGATCTCCCACGCGGCAGCTCGACTTGCAGGTGGATCCCAACCTCTCGCCGACGCACTTCCGGAGGACCAGGACGCTGGAATCCCGGAGGACTCCTCTTTTCTTTCTTGCTCGGAGCCGGACTACGACGACGACGATTCGAGGCCGGAGCACGGTTAGGGACCTGACCTCCCCAAGAACGATGTCGCCTTCCAGGCTCTGCTGGCGCGATTCGATGTGTGGAAGGCGAGTACTGCGGCCGAAGCTTTCGTGGCTAAGTTGCAGGGTAGCTCTGATACCATCGGAGCCGTTGTCCAGACCGACGGACGAGGGTATGTACCGGATGGGTACGTGCTGCGAGGCACGAAGGAGATGGCGGTGAGGGATGATGAGGTGATGGAGGTGATGGAGGCGGTGGAGATGGGGATGGAGTGGGTGGAGTTGGCTGGCGTGGAGGAGGTGCGCGTGGAGGTGGCGGAGGTGGTGCAGGTGCAGTTGGCGCGGGCGAGGGTGGTGGAAATGGGTGTGACGCAGGTGAGGGCGGTGAAATTGAAGAAGTTGTCTTGGTTCCCGGCGGCGGCTCGGTTGGCGGTGGCGACGAGTGTGGAGATCCAGGTGGGACGTGGAGAGATGGCGCGACGTGGTACTGGTGTCAGAGCGGCGACGACTCTCACCGGACCGACGATCAAGCCGGAGAGGCTGGACAGCAGTTGGCTGGGTGTTGGAGTGGGGAGAGCGGAGTGGCGGAGGTGGTAAAGAGGCGAGGTGAGACGGGGAGAGAAAGAGCCTCGGGCCAGGCAGGGAGAAAGCCAGCAAAATACCCGTCATTGGCGAAACGAAATCGACCAACGCAAGGGGACGCGGATCAACCAAGCAGGAACAGCTGAAAAATCCACTGAGCAGGGACAGCGAAAACATCCAAGGGCACGGAACGACCGACCCGACACATACCGACCTTCGACGACATCTGGGATGACGATTCCTTTGGAGCTGGAGCGAGGACCAAAAACACACGGAAAACGAGGCAGCGAGGCGAACAGCGGGCAGACGACCGGACGGGACGACGATCAGGGAGAGCTGGTACGGAAGACTACTAGAGGGACGACAGGCAGCACAGACGACCGGGGCAACTTGGTACGGGAGACTACTGGAAGAACAATGGGCAGCACGAACGACCGGCGACACTTGAACGGATTACCACGAGGAAGGATGACCTGAGCCCAAAACCAGCGGAGGCAAAAGAATGAGACTCTCGGGTATACGGTCCGTTAGCGACCAGGCCTTTTTTGCGATGGGCGGTGGATCGAACTTGGTTTTGAAGGCCGACGGAGAGACGCCAAGCTTCGCAGCCTGACTGACGGCTTGCTTTGGGGGGTCAACAGAGGCGAGAGCAGTCAAACACCAGCGGGGAGGGGAAGAGGGCGGAGGACATTGGGGTTTTTGCTAACACGACAGGCCCCGAGCAAAGGGAGGGCACTTCATCGCAGTGCTCGGGTGACAACGTGATCTTCTTCATTGCGAGGAACCACGGCTAAGACCCTCCCGGTGGTGAGTTGTTCTTGTTGACGGCGGCGGCGGTGGTGGTGGTGGAGGTAGGCCTTGGGCATGAATGGGTTGGCGGCATAGTGCTTTCTCTAGCAATATCTCAGAGCGTTGAATCGACCTTTCAATTTCGCATCGAGTCGTCTTCTTGAACATGCATCGTACTTACCGTGGTCCTCTCGTGAACACTAGGCGTTGTTGTTCTGGCATGTGAAAGTCTGTCGTGAAAGTTGTTCTCTGCTGGAGGGAAAACTTCGGCCTGAGGCACCAACGCACGATGCACCCCGGCCTCTTCCCCTGCAGTCCGTATATTTTCCAAGCGAGCGCACTCCACGTCCACGTCCATCGCCTCGCACTCTTCTCATCAACGTCTTTGGAGTACGACGATTTTGTACAATCTCACCAAACGATCAGCATCATCCTTTCCAACATCAAACGGGAGTCCTTTGCGCCATGCCAAGCCAGGAGAAGCAGCTCCGCCAGGCCGAGGTACCGAGGCCACCATGAGAATCCAGACTCAGACTCAGACTTTCCACTCGACGACCTCACGTCAGCTCGTTGCGCCAGCGCGCTCCTTGCTGCCTTTGGAACGAGAGGAAAGTCCCGCTAACGACGTCGTCTTCTCCTATAGACATTGCCTTTGTCCTCTTCATCAGTGTATACACAATACACATCCGTGGAATACAACAACAATCATGGGCGTTCTCACATCGCAACCCGGCAAGGGCATCTACACTCTGCTGGCCGTCGTCTTCAACACTGTCAGACTTCCTCTCTGGCTGCTCTACTACATTCCCAGTGGCACTCGCCCTCACAAGTCATGGACCTACCGCCAAGCTATTCTTGTCCAGATTGTCAAGGCCTTCCTCTGGAATGCCTCTATGGTGCAAGTCAAGACTCCGCTCTCCCTTTCTCCAAACGCCGAGAAGGAGCAATGGGTGGTCGCTGAAGTCGCCTCTGCGTCGACGTATACGGGCGTCGTCAACTCCGATGCTGAGATCAAGCCTGAATCCACCGGTGGCACTTGGTATCCCGTTCGTCCTGGTCTCAGCGGTTTCCGCGCCGGCTATGTCGTCCTCCACTTCCACGGCGGAGCCTACGTTATCGGTGATGGCCGCACCAAGGACGCTGGATTCGCAGCCAAAATGTTGATCAAGAACTCCGAAGCGACCCACGTCTACGCTCCGCAGTACCGCCTCTCTTCCAATCCCGGCTGCCGTTTCCCAGCTCAGCTCCAAGACGCCATCACCGCATACAACTACCTCATCAAGCAGGAGAACATTTCACCAAGCAAGATCATCATCTCGGGTGACTCCGCCGGTGCCAACCTCGCTCTCTCCCTCGTCAGGTACATCACCGAACACGGCTCCAAGACCGGTCTCGGCGACCCTCTTGCTTGCTGGCTGTGGTCTCCTTGGGATCCCGCCGGCTCTTTGACTTCGGAAGGCTTCGACTCGAGCCCAAACCAGGCCTCCGACTATGTGACCAGCGCATTCGGCATGTGGGGCGCCAAGACTCTTCAGCCCAACGCGAACAGCGGACTGACTCTGGATCACCCATACATCAGTTTCAACGGCCACGCCTTTGCCACCAAGACTCCACTGTACATCTCGACTGGAGAGTGCGAGGTTCTGTACCACACCGATGTGGATCTGTACGAGAAGCTCAATGCTATCAAGGGAAACAAGGTTGACTTGCAGATCGAGGAGCATGGTGTGCACGACACCATCTTGGCTGGCCCGTTGCTTGGATTTGAAAAGGAAGCCGATGTGGCAGCGAAGCGGGCTGGTGAGTGGTTGAGGAAGGTCGTGGCGGCCAACAAGAAGGCTTGATGGACCGATGGCGAAGGTGAATATTTTGTCGAGCAATTTCGCTGCGATGCTCAGACCGTCAAGCATCAGTCTCGGTGAAAAGTGTGGTCAATTTCGTCAGAAGTAGCTCATGTAGCATAGCTAGAGAATGTAGAATAGGTAGACAACCGAAGCTGTGCTCTGCCGAGAGAGTATTTTCATCACCGACTCGACCACGCCGTACACACCCGGTTCGAGGTCAACCGTCGTGCCTCCGATGGAGACAAAGCAAGCAGAAGAAAAAGAAAAAGGAAAGAGACTGACTGCAACATCCCGCACCGCGTACACCCGCCCGGGGAAACATCTCAACTCTCCCCATCGCCTCAGGTCTGCGGGATCTGTATGACGACGGTGGCCGTAGGAGATCCGTTGGTGTAAATCGTCGAAGTTCTTACTGGAGTGGCGTCGTCTTGGAAGAAGTCGCCGAATTCCGTGCGGGTCACAAACGTCGGAGGTAGGTCAACCTCGACGACTCCTGTAGTAAGCGGCGGACCGGGATTGAAGGGCGAAACTGTCGATGTCGCTGGGGCAGTGAACTGGGTTCCGTAGGAGGTAATCGTTCTGAAGACTGGTGCTGCAGTGACGAGGGACGTTGTGAGGCTTGTTGTGGTGGTGGAGGTCGTGATGGACGATGAGGTAGTAGTGGTAATTGGCAAGGTCGTCGTGAGGCTCGTAGTAAGGCTCGCAGTGGTGGAGGAGGTTTGAGTGGTCGTGCTACTAGTCGTGCTGCCGCCGAAGGGTGGAAAGGGCGGTGCTGCGATTCTGTCGCACGAGTAGCGGACTAGCAACGGCGAAGAGGCAGTGTTTGGACCCAAGAATTGAGAGCCATCCGGTCTGGTTGCCGTCACTCGGAACTCAGCAGCGTTGTTCCCGTTCGCGCCGATAATACGGATCGGATAGTATTGGCCAGCCACCAGGTTGACAGTGTATCTCTGCGGTATCGAGGAATCGCGAGCGCCACCACCAAACGACTGCTCGATGTTGGCATTCGCACGAGTCCAGCCAGAATAGGCGTTGGGGCCAACCCATACGAGGGTGAGGTCATCGGCATTAGTAGACGTGAAGGTGTAGGGTCCGGAAACATCGGGATAGATGTACCCTTGATGGTTCAGAGCCCAGAATTGCGAGGGAATCCTAATACCATCGTAAATGGTGACTTCACTGCTTGTCGGGTCCAGCGGGAAGACGAAGCCCGGTATGTTGCTAATGGTGCCCTGATAGTTCGGGGTGCTCGTCTTGAGAGCCTGAATTATGGTTAACAAAGAACTTTTCATGGCATAGAGTCAGTCACTCACGGTGGGGTTGAACTCGGGATATCCGAGCGCTTGTGCTGGGGAGATGTCGGGCGTCTTATACTCGGCCCAGTCGAGCCCCTGATTGCTGCAGGCAGTCGGTGCTGGTAGAGCGGAGACCGTGGTGCTGGTGGCAGTTGTCGTGGCCGAAGTTGTTGCCGGAAGCTGTACGACGACTGTGCCTGTGGGAGATCCGTCCGTGTAAATCGTCGTAGCAGTCGATGTAGGAAAGTCGCCGAACGAAGTGGTGGTGACGAATGTAGGCGGAGAGTTGACTTGTACGGTTCCGGTGGCTAATGGGGGGCCTGGATTAAATGGCACGACCGTCGAGGTTGTGGGAGTAGGGAACTCTGTGCCGAATGAAGTAACTGTTACGTAAACTTGAGTCGCAGTCACAATTATTGTACCAGTCGAAGCGCCGTTCGTGTAGTCCGTTGAGGTGACCGGAGCTGTGATGCTAGGATCATACACGGTTGTCGTAGTGAACGAAACTGGTGAATCGATAGAGACAGTACCGGTGGTCAATACAGGCCCAGCTGTGAATCTCACAATGGTCGAAGTTGCTGGTGCTGTCAGCGTCGGGTTGAAGACTGTAGTTCTGGAGTAGATTTCAGGCGCCGTGACAGCAATGGTGCCGCTCGGACCGCCGGTATACTCAGTGTTCGTGGTGGGTGCGGTTATTTGAGGATCGTAAACAGTCGTTGTCGAAAACGACACTGGCAGATCGACCGATACAGTGCCTGTTGTCAAAGGAGGGCCTGGGTTAAATGGTGTAATTGTTGATGTAGCCGGTGCCGTGATTTGTGGATCATAGTCTGTGATTGTCGTGTAGACCTCAGCTGCTGTCACAGTGATAATACCGGTGGAGCCACCTGGCGTGTACTGGGTGCTGGTGACTGGTGCAGTAATGGATGGATCGTAGACTGTGGTGCTCGAGAATTGCACTGGGAGATCAACCTCAATCGTTCCTCTTGGACCATCTGTGTATCTCGTAATCGTGACTGGTTCGGTGATCGTGGGATCATATTCTGTGATCGCATCAAAGGTGACGGGCAGGTCGACTTCGACGGTTCCGCTTGCGCCATCGGTATAGCGAGTGGTGGTCACCGGCGCAGTGATGAGCGGATCGTAGTCGGTGGTAGTAGTGAAGGAAACTGGCACATCAATCTCAACCGTTCCGCTTGGCCCGCCATTATATCGGGTCGTGGTCACAGGAGCCGTGATGGAGGGATCGTAATCGGAAACTGTTGTGAACGTCACCGGCTGGTCAATCTCAACCGTTCCGCCGGGGCCGCCATTGTACCGTGTTGAGGTCACTGGTGCAGTGATTGATGGGTCGAATTTGATAGTCGTCGTAAAGCTCACAGGCCGGTCAACGACAACTACTCCAGTGGTCAATGGCGGACCTGGTTGGAAAGTCACGAGCGTGCGTGTGGCTGAAGCAGTGAAGGACAGATCGTATGAAGTCGTAGTAGTGTAGACCTCACGATCAGTGACGATGACTGTGCCAGAGCTTCCTCCGGTATAGACTGTTGACGTCACTGGAGTCTCGATTGCGGAGTTGTAACGAGTGGAAGTAACAAAATCGACAGGCTCCCGGATGGAGATTGTTCCGGGTCTGCCGCCTGATGGGGCGATTGTCGATGTTACAGGCGCCGTGATAGACGGATCAAAGCTCGTCGACGTTACGAAGGGAGACACGACGATGACAGTACCCGTCATCTGACCCGGTGTGTACTGCGTTGATGTCGAGGGCGCTGTCACCAGAGGATCATAGCTTGTAGTAGTTACGAATCTCGCCGGCTGCTCAATAATAACAGTTCCCGGACGCCCGCCATTGGGAGGGATGGTCTTCGTAGTCGGCGCCGTGATGGTCGGGTTGAAGCTTGTACTCGTCACAAAGGGCTTGGGTTGGGAGACAATCACCGTGCAGGTAGGTCTCTGTGATATGCAGACTGTTGAGGTCGACGTGGTTGTGGCAGAGGGATCGTATTTCGTAACAGTAGTCAACTTGGGAGGCTCCTGGACTATAACGGTCCCAGGCTTCCCTCCTGCAGGGGCAATGGTGCTCGTTACTGGTGCGGTCAAAGATGGAACAAAGCTCGTGATTGTGAGCAGACTGTCCGATTCGTTGCCTTCATCCGGACTTGGCTGATAGCTTCCGGGTTGAGACGGAGATCCGGGCTGGTTGTTTGATGGCTGACCAGCCGAGCCGGGCTGAGCTGGAGACCCAGGCTGATTGCTCGATGGCTGAGAGCTGCCAGGGGCAGCAGTAGCTCCAGGAAGGCCGTTCGATGGTTGAACTACCGAGCCAGGCTCAGCAGCAGAATCAGATCCCGCGCCCGATGACTGCTCCGCCGATCCAGGCTGAGAATTGCCTGACTGCCCATTCTCCGCAGGAGAGCTTGGAGCTGCATACTGAGGGATACATCCAAGAGGCTCCGTGGTCGGCTTGATGATGATGACGGTTCCTGAGGCAGGGCCATCTGGATGGGCGATGGTCGACGTCTCCGGCGTAGAGATCATGGAGTCAAACCGCGTGGAGGTGACGTAGCCCGTGGCGCATGGTAGGTTGGGCGTTCTGCGCTGAATCTCCTTTGCCTTCTCGTAGGCATGGAATGCGGCTTCGTATTGCTGAATGGGCTTCGCAAGGGCGATGCCCGCGAAGGAGAGGACCAAGCAAAGAGGCAACATCGCAGCTCGACAGGCTGATCTTGCGTGATGACGAGAGTAGAAGGAGATGATCGAACAAAGATAGCGTGGATCGTGCGATATTTATGCGTTGCGTGTCGTGGTTAGACGACAGTTTTCCCAAGCGATCTGCGCTCGAATCGCCCATATTGCACTTGCGACCCCTCTGAACTTCGCCCTCTGAAGTCGAATTTCAACGGTCGTGTCTCAGCGCAGACCCAGCTCCTGATGCTCGAACGTCCAATAATGGATAATGAATGGATGTTGAGCCAGAGCGAAAGCTCCATGTCTCTCATACGCGAGTCTTCTGTAGCCGTCTGCCAGTTGCAGGGCTGTTGGACGGTCTCCACAATCTTCACATTCGCGAGACAATGGACTGTCAGGGACGGATGATCCTTCGTCGCTTAGACTTCAATAGGTCTCAGTGACATACTGATCCAACGACCGTGTTATGTACGCGAGAGGGCTCGGCGCTGTCGTTTCCTTCAGAACTCTTCCCGATGAGGAAGAAGCAGACCTTGGCGGGCAGAGTGACCTTTCGCTTCTCAGACTCCAGCATGGTCTCACATTTGCCCCCATTTGACCGGTCGCGAGGATTGTGGTGAAGCAGAATGATCTCCAGGAGACAGCGGGCGGGTCAGCGCTTGGCTTGTTCACAAGATTGGCGGAAGGAGACCTGTTGTTCCTCGCAACGATTCTCGCGATGCTCATATACCGATAGATCGTCTGCGCTCAATCGGAACAATTTCACCTAAGAAGCTGCCTGCGACCTCCGCCGCTCTGCGCAAGTCGACGGATCCTTAGCACTCATTCTAAACGTTGTAGGCAATTCACAGGCTCGTAAGCTACGTGCGCGCCTGCAGGTACGCTAGAACACTCTAATTGTGAGCATGTGGCCCGCCTTATTGCGCATCCTTCCAGGTGAGTGTCTCACTCGGCGGATGGTACTCCTCGCCAGTCAGTACTCCTCCTGACGAGCCAACGGTCTTGCTTATCCGCTCTTTCTGGTCAGGAAGCCGTCGGCGCGGTCCCACTGCGCCCTAATCGACATCGGTGGGGCACAACACAGGGACTCGTTGATCTTTCTCAGCCAACACGCCGATCGTCGCGGCGCCGCCGCACCGCGGCCAGGTCTCAGTTCAAGCAGGTCGCGAAGAGCTGTGTGAAATATTGGCGACCGAAAACTTGATATCGTGATAGACATTGCACTGGCCGATAGTTCGGACCCTCCGAGTCGACTCGAAGAATTGCGGCGGCGTATCCGTGGACAGACATGCCGTTAATGCCGTGCTCCAATCTTCGTAGGAAGTTCCGGATCACAACAACCAAAATATGGCGAGGAGTAAAGAGCACTGACTGGTCTTCGACGGTGACTGTAATATAGCGATCCTGCCGAGTCTTCTTCTGCGACGGTTGAACATCATCGTAATCAGGTTCCAGGGCGGAACGTCTGCCCTATTTCCAACCAGGTCGGCTGGATCATCGTGCCGCTTTCCCGTTCTGGTCATTCTTCATCACTCTGCTGTGACAGTTGCAGCACATTGCACTGCTTGATCGAGAACTGATCATCTGATGAGGCTGATCACATCACAGAAAAGTTGGGACGGAAGCGCCCGCCGATAGTGATTGTTCAGACAAACCAGAAAGGTGGAGTTGTCCAGGAAAGATGTTGTGGTAGTCCAGCGATGGAAATCAGTTGATAGGACAAGGGGCTTCATCCTTCGCCCCTGTCATCGCATCGCTGGCCCCACAATCGGCACATAGCATGACTCGTTGGTGCCAAGGTGGTTGGACAAGATTGCTTGTCTTGCTATCGGAAGTCGGAACTTTGTCCTCCCGTACGTTGCGTTGGTCCGGCTCAGCCACGATAGTACAACATAGTCCGCCAAAGGATTCGGCTCTTGGCAATTTCTGCATATTTCTGCATTTATTCGCAGCTTGGCGCTCTTCCATTTACGGCTTTCCGGCTAGAATGCACCGAGTAGCCGCGGCGCAAGCGACGATGGGAACATCTGCTGCATTCGTAAAGGTTATGATTGGCGAATTGTTAGGCCGTGTATATCGCCCGAGTGCAAGACACCATCCTGAAGTCGTACAACGCCTGCCTAGTCTGGCTAGTGTGGCGCTTGAGTGACTTGGCACTCATATCGGCGGCTAGCTGCAAGTGGCTTCATCTTCGTGTGAAGCTTGGTTTCTTGGAGCAGAGTCTCCATGAGGTGCTTGCGAATGCGGCGCTGAACCAGAGAGTCGAGTGCTGGTAGGCGGAGCCGAGATAAGCGAGTGGCGGGACGTCGCATGCGCCATCTTTGGGTGCAGATCGACTCACTGATCCATGGATGTCTGCCTGATCATCACCGACCACCGGCCTCTGGGCCTATCAGAATGAGCGCGACGGTCACAAAGCAGTCAGACAGCCAAGACCAGTGCTCAGCGCGTGTGCCACAGCGGAACGCAATCGAGTGGGAAAGACCACTTTCAGTAGCATGCTCGACATTTCATATAGGCCTCGGGCATTTTTCCAAGGTCTTGCTTGTTGTGGATTGCGAATCTCCCATGGTGAACATAGTCCAGACATTGCGAATGCTCGACCGCGACATATATAGCTGAGTGCCACTCGCACCTGAACGAGCTTCCAGGAGCACTGCTTGATCGACCGCGATCTGGGACAAGTCGTAGGTAGAGAATGTACGGAGAACGTTACCCGAAGTGATCCGGCGGCATGCAGTTTGAGTTCGATCGTGTCCTGTATATCCATGTAGGCGGATTTACTCGTTTTCTCGTTTTCTCAAAACCTTATTTAATGTTAACAACGCTTACTAAGCGCTCGCAAGGTCTACCTCTTGCTCGCAACATCGTTGTTCTTCTTCCTTCTAACCCTTACTACCCTTACGACCCTTACCTTTGCCGCCCTCGCCGACTATACTACGCCCTCGTATCGATATTAACTACCTCCGAGAAGAAATCGAGCTCCTTCTAAGGGTCTCCGAGTAGATATAGGACGCTATTATCTAATAGCTTAAGGACGAGAAGGGTATACCTATCGGTCTATAAACGTTTTAAGAGAAGCTCTAAGTATAGGGAGTATCTATATAACCGAAGATCCCTTAAGACGATAGATATAGAGCACTACTATATATAAGGATTAAAGAGCTATTTTAGCGGTAGGATATTAAGGACGCCGACCTCTTACGATACTTAAAGAAGGACGGTTTTAAACTATTATTAAG